>JBBYHO010074172.1:0-117824 GCA_038382025.1 Adansonia gregorii
TGTAAAATCATTTTTGATGACTCAAACATATCTCAATGAATTGCCTTAGTACTTTTAAGAATCTTTTTCAATTTAAATAGAAGTGCAAGGTCGTATATTAATTTTGCTTAAGTTTGTTTGTTATATCAAAACTAAATTCAATGTTAACAAGCCCTATCTCCAGCATCCTTGAGAAGGAATGGCCTTAAGACAAGTCCAAAGAGTAATGAGTCCAAAAATTCTAGAACCTTATTGGAGAAGAAGTGACATGGAAGACTTTTTCGTTTTCACCACAAACATTCATATACCAATACAGAGATTACGATTATGTGTTGTACGTGGGATTATGGGGATTATCAGAAGACAAAAATTGCTACACTTGAAAAAAAACTACATCGACGAAGTGAAGCGGTTAAGGTCAATAAGGAAAAGCTTATTAGAACCCATGCCCTCACATTAAATTATCAAAAGAGAAATAGATGATTAGAAACTTGAATTAGGGATTTGACAGTAAACGAGGCTAAGAATGGGACCCAACACTCAGAATTCAAGATTTAGAACATTCTCTTTAAGTTTGCCAAGATCAAGTTAATGAACTTGTAAGAGCCTTCAAATAACGAAAGCAAGAATGCCTCCAAGTGGTTGATCATGCATGCCAAAACTATTAGAGCCATTATCACCATCTCATCAAATAGATTCAGGTAGCCTAGTTGAAGGCCAAGAACAATGTAGCCTAATCCTTGACATATGACATCTTGCCTATCAGAGCGCATGAACAATAATTGTTGTATTTTTTGAAACATGAGATCAGGCAATGTCATTGTTTCAAACATTTTTGAATGTAATCGGGTGCAATAGGGATATTTTGTTGCTTTAATGAAAGATGTTATTGATGAAGTTGCTCTCTAATTTTGATTATCCCATATGCATTTGCATGACTAATCTAATTCTTTTATTGCTTTATGCATCATATTAATTGTCATCTAACTACATACTCATCTTCATTTTTGTTGAACATGTTCACGACACATAATAAAAGCCTAATATGATAATAATCTAAAATGAAGATGCTTTAAAACAAGGAATCTATAGCTCATTATTGGCATAACACTTGTAATCATTAGAAAACCATGGAGAATGATCACCAAGCTAGCATTGAGCGACCTAAACTTATGTTTAGGGAGTCCTAAGAGTAATCACTTCACAAGAATGAGCAACCCCAAGCTCAAACTGTAGAATTGACTAACCTATTATCCAAGGCTTTAAAAATATAATGTCAAACAAGCACCATTGATGCAGGGGAAAAAACTGGCTAATCCCAAAATTAACTTGAATAGTGGTACTTCAGCCACCAACGCTCAAGAAGAGGTGTCGCATGGATAATATCCTTTGGCAACAAATATCCCATCAACTCAGCCATTCATTTACATTAACCATGGAATAGCATCCCATCTAGTTTAAGGAATTTAGGATGCAAGCTCCTTATCGAAGAGGCCTATAGTCCCATATCTCAATGCGTAAATAAAGCAAAAAAAGGAAAAAGGTCCTTAAAAATGATAAAGGCTTAAACATGTATCAATCATTGGAAAAACAATTCGAGCTATTAAACAAAGTGTCAAATTTAGGATTATACACATAAAATCATTGGGATTGGTTTCTAGCCTCATTATCTCTTTTAAATTCAAAGTGCTAAATTCTAAAAAGTAAAATAAGACTACAGACCCATTGCCCATCTTTGCATGTGTTGCTATAAGATAGCTAGGTATGTGGAAAAAAAGGCTACTAATTCATTACTTTTAAGATAATCTAACTAGGGCAACTATCTAATGGTATATAGGGAATGATCCCTTAAGAATTCAAACATAGGTAAATTTGGCTCCTGCCTTTCTCGATTCTATAAGCACATGTCCAATTGGGCCTCAGATTGCCTTTCCCTTATGAACATGGAAAAAAACCATTGAGATCTTGAGGGAATATGCTTAGAGGTGGAGAGAGGAAGCATCTCAAGTTCACATTCTTTTGACTAAAAAAATAACTTTTATGTTTATTGGCACCTTGGAGCTTTTCACTATGATAGTTTAATGGGAAACGCCATAAACAATTTCACTGATATGATTATATCAGGCAAAACGATTGATAATGAAATCAAAAATGGTAAGACATCTATTAGAAAATCATCCGAGTTGGTCAAAATGCAACAAATAAAGGTAAAGAGAATGAAATGAATGCTATTCGCAAAAGTCATGTTAGATTTAATCAAAATTCGCATCTAGCATAGAATGTGTACCTCCCAAACATATTGAATCCATGTTTTAACCCTTACTCACTAGCACTATAACCAGTTCATTCTGCTAATTTCATTCAAATAATAAGCTTTGCACTGAATTGTATTCAAAGCATAGCCCAAAATGCATAACCCCACAATGTGGACAATGTAAGAGTTCTAAATAATCAACGAGTACCCCAAGCAAGGAGCATTTTGAGCCACTCCTTTACTTCTACGAAGAGATCTACTCTCATCTATTGGTAGGTCAACTAGTGGCCTCAGTATTTACAAACCTAGGATCACTATCATTTCTTATGTGGTAAGATGGGAACACCTATTATAAGCACCATGCTAGAGCACAAGGTGATTTTATTAAGAATGACATCTCATTTAAGAGAAAGATACAAGGTCTACTAGAAAAAGGTGTAATCAAGGTTGAACAATAGCCTAAACCAAATGTCAGAGCCAATCCACTTTCTAACCATGCAGAACCAAAAGTGTATGCGATAATTGATGAAAAAGGTTGTTGGGTCAAAAAGAACATTAGAGAAGTCAAAACCTTAATGAGTAAGGTCTATTAAACCTTAGTGAAAATCAAAATAGTGTCAGACGTTAAAAACCAAAGTACAAAAGCCATTAAACCACCCTGTTATCTCTACAATCAAGAGCATGTCCTTCTATGCTGCCCATCATTCTTAGATATGGTCTAAGGGAAAATGTATCGATCCAAGATTAAATTTTATGAAAAGTGGGAAGGGCACATCAGTTTGTCTATTAATGCCATAGATGAGGAGAGACCTATTGATGACTAATCTTGAATTATCTCTCTCTAAGCATGAAAAATAAAGCTAATGAAAGCTTCAAGCAGCACGTTTTAAGATGGATAAAAAAGCCACCCAAATCCATCATTTGTTAATAGAAAAAGAGATGACAATCAGATTTGTCAACACTTTACAAACTATTTACTATAAAAAGATTGTAAAGAGCCACTTAAAGAACTTTGCGAATATGGAAGGATTGATGGAGCCATGAAAAGTGAATCGAATGAAAGAGATACCTTTAAGGGTAAAGGAAAAGAACAAGTTGAGGTTAAGCAAAAGCTAAAATGCAGTATTAGAGCTAGCTTATCTCAAGTTCATACTAAATCCAATATGGAATGAATGGCCATTGAAGAAAACTATGAGATTGTTAAAAATATAAAGGAGGTTAGATCACTAATGAATTTGGTCTAGCAAATCTTGGTGCAAGCCGAATTGGTTATTGAGGTGCAAAGGACAAAGAAAAAAATTGATGATTTTTTTTATTTCCATACCATCAATGGTCACACGCTTCAAACATGTAAAGAGTTTCACGCTATGGTTCAAAAAATAATGAATAAAGGTAGCATTGAATTCTATGATAGAAAATGAACCTTATATGCCCAATCAGTAAATGTATGGCCATCTGTCAATGCGACAGAAAAGGATAGAAGCTATAATTTTGTTTAAAAATCGATCAAGAGTTAAAGCTACTCCTACTTAGCCCATGCCAAAGATGATCATTCAACTCCTATCTCTTTTCCCTTGTAAGAATAACAAAGCAATTCCTCAAACATCAAAACCTATAACCAAAAACTCAATTTCAATAGCTATCAAAGAGTTAATAAGTGAGACAAAAGCTGCAAAATTCCTTAAGTTCATTAAACAAAGTTAATGCAGGATTATGGATCAACTAAATAAGTGACTTGCCAAGATATCTATGTTGTCACTACTATTGAACTCTGAAGCTCATAAGAATATTTTAAGGTTTTAAATAAGGCTTATGCCCCTTTTGACATCTCTATAGGTCAGATGGGTCACCTAGTAAGCAATATCAATGCCGACAGCCATATATCTTTGAATGATGATGAGATTCCTCATGGAGGAAGAGGAAATTATAAAGCTCTTCACATCACCAATACTGTAAAGATAGCATGTTGCTTAAAGTGCTCATTGATAATGGGTCAACTTCAAATGTGATGCTCGTATCATGCTTAAACAGCTCCTTATTGATGCATCTTAATTCAAAATAGTCACAGTGGTGTGACTATTCAATGGAATTTGCAAAAATGTTGTAGGAAACATCACTATTCTACTCTAAATTAGCTAAGCACTTATGAAATAGATTTCATGTGATAGATATTGCTCTATCATACAACTACCTATTAGGAAGGCCTAGGATTCACTCTGTAAGGGAAATGTCATCAACATTACATTAGAAGTTTAAATTCACCATAAAAAAGTCATCAGTAATAATAGAAAAAAAGATATCATTGCAGCTACCTTTAGATGCCCCATATATTAAACCCGTTGAAGACATTCCAAATTTTGTATTTTAGTCTTTTAAGTTTGTCAATACCACTTACATCAAGGAAGGGCTGCTACTGGTTAAGGCTTACCTATCAAAGAGCACTCATATAGGTTTAATTTAACCATTGGCAAAGGTGCTTGGGTAGAAAAAGACTCGAGAAACACATGTTAAGGATTGCCAGAGCCTTAAAAGTCGTCAACCAGATAAAAAAATGAGTTGGGACTCAAGCCTAATGCATAGTGAAAAAGAAAACAAGCTCAGAAAAACATATGAATAACAGCTTCGATAAAGTTATGCTTATACTTAACAGAGGCATTCGGGGATCTCTTATCAGTGTAATTGATGAGCCAGAGAAATGAATAATAGACCTAGAGACTAGTCCATGTCTTCAAGGATTTCTTTTGAGTGTTTAAACTAAAACTGATATTCATGTACTACTTAAGTTTATTTTAAAATAATGCTACAAACTAAACCTAAATGCTTTCGCTCAAAAGCATTGTAGGATCATTTGTATGGGCATCTTGTTATTAAGTATTATCAATGAAAATGATTAAGCATTATGCATTTTAACATTTATGTTCATAGTTTTTATCAACTTTTAAACCTTTTTTTACATGTTTTTTGACCTATATTGTTCTTTTTCCATATTTTCAGGTAACCAAATCAAAGTGACATGAATACTCAAACTGAGACATCGGATATCGATTTTGAGCAACTAATCTGCATTGGTGAGGTCAAGTTTGAAGAGAATTTAAAAAAGAAGCTTATACTTTTAGACTTATTAAGAATAATGGAACAAAAAGGAAAAAAAAATATATTACTTCATGAAAAACCCACTTAAACCATAAATTTCGAAATAGAGAAAAACCATAAAGAAGTCAAAATTAGAACTTCTATAAAACCATCAAGTTAAGTCAAACTAAAAGTCTTCTCTAAGAGTTCTGAGATATGTTCGCTTAGTCCTACTGGAACATGCCTAGATTAGACACCAACATTATGGTCCATAAACTTCCCCTCAAATGTAAGTGTAAACCCATACAATAAAAGCTTATAAAGGTGAAACCTAAAATGCTTTTAAAGATTAAAGAAGAAGTCAAAAAAATAATTTGAAGCAGGATTTCTCGAAAGAGTCAAATTTCCTAAATGGTAGCCAATATAGTTCCAGTTCCTATGAAAGATAGTAAAGTGTAGATGTGTATGGATTATAGGGATTTACATTGAGGTAGCCCAAAAGATAATTTCTCTTTACCCCATATTGATACCCTATTAGACAACACTACTAGAAATGCTCTATTTTCCTTCATGGATGAATTTTTGGGCTGCAACCAAATCAAAATGGTGGCTGAAGATATGGAGAAAACTACCTTCGTGACCATGTGAGGCATTTCTACTGCCAACTAAAGCTCTTCGATTTCAAGAATGCTGGGGTAACCTATCAAATGGTGATAGCAAATTATCCATGATCGCATAAAGAAATTGAGGTTTATGTGGATGATATGATCTCCAAATTGCTAAGAAAGAGTAAACATGTGGCTAATTTGCCAAAACTGGTCAAACAGCTTTGTAAATACTAGCTCAATTTAAATCTCATGAAATGCACACTTGATGTCACATTTGGCAAACTATTGGGCTTCATTGTAAGTGAAAAAAGAATAAAAGTTTATCCCAATAAGGTCAAGGCCATTTGGAATCTACCACCACCTTAAACTCAAAAAAAATTGAGAAGTTTCTTAAGAAGGTTTAACTACGTAGCCTGATTCATATCTTAATTGACCAACAAATACAATCCCTTTTTTGGCTGCTTTAAAAGCAAAAGCTTAGAGATAATGAATAGTGCCTAAAAGCCATTGATAAAATCAAACATTACCTTTTGAATCCTTCAGTACTTGTGCCACTAGTGCCTAGTCAACCTTTAATCCTATACCTATAAGCTTTTGAGAAGTCATTGGGCTATGTATTAGATCAGCATGATGAGTCAGGCAAGAAGGGACAAGCCATCTATTACTTGAGCAAGAAGTTCATAGAGTGCAAGAATAACTATTCAATAGTAGAGAAAGTATGTTGTGCTTTGGTTTAGATAGTTTAGAGGTTAAGGTAATACTTCTTGTACCATATTACATGGCTAATTGCCGAAACTGATCCCATCAAATATTTGTGTAAAGCTCTTACCTTGTCAAAGAGATTAGCCAGGTGGCAAGTCTTGCTTTTTGAGTATGAACCAAAAAGCCATTAAAAGTAGTGTAATAGTGGACTTCTTAGCAAGCTAAGCAATGGATGACTATTATCCTATAGACTTTAAATTTCCTGACGAAGACTTAATTTGCATATTTGAGATAGAGAAGATTGTAATGTACTTTGATAGAGCTTTAAATATGTTATGGCATGGAATTGGGGCAATTCTTATCTTGCCAAATGGAAAGCACTACCCTTTCACTGCAAGATTGAACTTTTATTACACCAATAATATAGCTGAATATGAAAAGGGTATTCAAACTTTGCAAGTATTTAGAGATTCAGCTCTTGTCATCTACTAATTGAAAAGAGAATGGCCAACATGTAATGCTAAACTGGTTCATTATGGGAGTCTGATCTCAAAACTCAGAAAAGTATTAAATGTTATCAACTTTCAGCATTTTCCTTAGAAAAAGAATTAAATCGCTGATGCCTTAGCCATTTTTTCGTCCATGTTTAAAGTAAATCAGGAATCAAACATTGCTCTCATTTAGATTAGCATCTATACAACTCTAGCACATTGTCAAATGTCAAAGGAGAGAAGGATGGCTTGCCATAGTATCATGCATCCTTTAGTATATCAAAGGTTAACAATACCCTAAGAGTGCTACTAAAACTAAAAAGAGGACTATTCGATGATTAGTTGGAAGCTTTATTTTGGATGGTGGAATTTTGTATAAGAAAGTTTGAGATCAAGTACTACTTCAATGTGTTGATGCCTTCAAAGTAAAAAGAATTCTCAAAGAAGTCCATGAAAGAATCTGTGGTACGCAATAGGAAAACAAGTCATGCAATTAATATACTATTGGTTGACTCTTGAAAAGGATTGCATTAACTATGCTCGAAAATACCATAAATGACAAATCTACATAGATAAAATTCATGTTCATCGACATGCCTACAAGTTATGATGACCTCATGGCCTTTTTCCATGTAGGGCATGGACATCATTAGACTAATGACCCCCAAGGCTTCTTATAGGCACATCTCATTATGGTTGCTATTGATTATTTCACCAAATGGATGGAAGCAGTTTACTTATGCCAAAGTCACCATTGTTGTATGTAAATTTATGAAATGGAACATAATTTGTTGATATGGTCTTCTAGAGAAAATCATTACTTATAATGCACACAACCTAAAAAACAAAATGATACAAATAGTTTGCTCTCAGTTTAAGATTTAGATTCATATTTCATCTTGTACCATCCAAAAATGAATGAGGTAGTTGAAGAAGCCAATAAGAATATCAAGAAGATAATCAAAAAATGGCTAAGACATTTAAAAATTGGCATGAAAAGTTGCCTTTTGCAATACATGCCTATCACATAGTGGTACGAACATCTACAAGTGCTACTCTATTCTCCTTAGTCTATGGCACGGAGGTTGTCCTACTAATTGAGGTTGAAATTCCTTCACTCAGAATATTTATGAAATCACAACTTGAAAAGGCCGAAGGATTCAAGAACCAATATGAGCAAATGTATCAAAAGCACATGATGAAAGCCCATAGGAAAAAGGTCTATCCTTGTCAGTTCTAAAAAAGTGACTAGTACTCAAACAAATTCTCTAGATCCATAAAGATGCTCAAGGGAAATGGACTCTGAATGAAGAAGGGCCACACATGGTAAAATGTGTATTTTCCAAATGAGACCTGATCTTAACTCAGATGGATGGAAGTGACTTACCCAATTTTTCGAGTTTTGATTTCATCAAGAAATATTATACCTAAAAGAATCCTAGGATAAAAACTTGAAAGAGCATCCTATCATCCTTCTACTGCCACTTTAACCCAAAAAAGCCTAACGAAAACCTAATAGTTGTCTAGGAAAATAAACCAGAGGGTGACTTAAATTACCAAAATCTCCCTTACGCAAAGCAAATCAAGCCCAAACCATCACCAGCCAAAACCAAAAAAACTTAGCCCACACTTATAACCCCAATCAAGGCACCAAATAATAACTTAATTTAGCTATTTTATGCTAACCTACTCTACCAAATCTCATCCTTACCTACACCTAAGAAACGAAAACTACCTAATCTTAAGGCCTTTATTCCACCATAGGGCAATTTCAAGAATATTCTTGTAAGTTAGCCAACACCAAAAGGGTTAATTACTAGAGGAAGTTTTCCTAGGACACTGAATAAAAGACTTTTGTCATTAGCATTAGAGGCTAAATGGCTAGGAAAACCTCTTTAAACTTTATTGTATCTTAAAAATCTTTTGTGATCCCATAATTTGTCATAACTTGTACTTTCTTTCTTTTAAATGAAATATAATCACTTGTTCTTACAAAGTCTTCTTGTAACTTTTGTATCCTATGTTGCATCATGTTTGTCATTTAACTGATAATGATTAATAAATGGATGGAACTATAATGGGATTTCCTAACATTACTAGGAAAGATAAAACTTTGAAAGAATTATATTTCATTCTAAAAATCAAGAATGAACCCAGAGGGCCATAGTTTGTCTTGTCGTTGGACCCTATATGTCAAAAAATATGCTCAAAACCTCCTTCTAATAAACGCTAGCCTAAAGATAAGGGACCAAAGTTCTTTTCAAACTATCATCCTAATAGCTGAAGTTTGGAGCAATCCACTCAAACCATCAAAGACATACTTTAAGTCATAATTGGCAAAGAGGAATCCTTTGTACTTACTAAACTCAGTGCAACAAATGTTTCCAAATGAGTCGTCTAAGCTCAAGACCTTCTTTTTATAATCACAAACCTCTTGCACCTTCAAAAGGTAATTTTTACATTGAAAACCTTTGTAATCTAGAAAAATAATTGATAAATCCTAGGCAAAAGATCACCCTATGAAGCCTATTAGAAAGTAAACAGCCAAAGAAGGCCAAAATCAATTGTCTAATTAGATTTTTTAAAATCATCACTTTGGCATCAATGTACCATGCATCTCCAACCTCATGTATCATTCATACAATAACTAACATTCTTTAGGTATGAATTCCTACTTTTAAAAGCCAAAATTAAACAAAACTTCAAGTACAAATTCATGTTTTCAAAAAGCCTTAAAAGGTTCCAAGTATGAATCCATCATCTCATAAGTGGGCAAATTAAAAAAGACATTCAAGAAAGGTACCCAAATTTTTTTCCCTTTTTAGTCCTCATAGATCAAAACGTATTTGTTTTCCTTTTTAGTCCTCAAAAAGTATGCCATCTCTTCTTTTCCTTTTTAGTCCTCAAAGAGTAAGATCTTTTTTCTTTTCTAGTCCTTAAAGAGTAGTATGTTTTTCCTTTTTTTTAGTCCTTAAATAGCAGGACGTCTCTTCTTCTCCTTTTTAGTCCTCAAATAGCAAGACCTTTTTTTTCCCTTTTTAGTCCTCAAAGAGTGGGAAGCCTCTTCTTTTTTTTTAGTCCATAGAGAGAAAGACAGCCTTTTTTTTTCTTTTTAGTCTTTAAAGAGCAAGAAACTTTTTCCTTCTCTTTTAGTCCTCAAAGAGAAAGACACCTTTCCTTTCTTTTTTTCATCTTTAAAAAGCGGGATACTTTTCTTTTAGTCTTCAAAGAGCAAAACATCTTTTTTTCCTTTTAGTCCTAAAAAATAGGACACTTTTTTTCTTTATAGTTTTTGAAAAGCAAGACGTTTACCTGCCTTACTCCTTAAACAGCAAGATGCTTTCCTACCTTAGTCATTAAAAAGCAGGATGAACAAGATGCTTACCTACCTCAGTCCATAAAAAATAGGATGCTTACCTACCTTAGTCCTTAAAGAGCAAGGCGCTTACCTACCTCAATCCTTAAAGAGCAGAACGCTTACCTACCTCAGTTCTCAAAGGGTGGGACACTTACCTACCTCAGTCCATAATGAGTTGGATGCTTATCGAGTCAAAACCCACACTAACTGGTGGTGCCTCTTTGAGAGGTTAAACTCGAGGAATCACAAACATAGTAGAGAGGTCAAATCCTACAAACTTATTGAAATTATTTTATCAATTGGGACCATTGTTAATATACTTAGACTATCTTAACATAATACTAAACTAGATCTTTATTTCTCTACAATCACACAGAACCATTATCTTACCTGAGTAAATGGTCTACTTACCTTTAGCCTATTCTTGATGCTTAGCAACAGGCAAAAAGGGGTAGCTGTAGGCATCTTATTTTGTTTAAGGCATTATCAAAATATGATAGAATCAAAAAAGTGAAAAAAAAACAAAAATAGGGACATTAAAAGCCTGCGAGTCATATTAAACATAAATAAAAACGTAAAAACAAATTTCTTTAGGAAGGTGTAAAATGCTTATGGGTCATATTAAAAAAATGTAAAAATGAGGCATTAAAGGCCATTATTGAGTTAATTTCATTTTCCAATGTTTGTAACCATAGTAAGCCATTCAAAGAGCTTAAGGTACATGTAAGACACATGGCAAATGGGTGCATAAGTACTTAAACAAAGCTTTCATGTCACCAACAATTCAAATGTTCATGTGTAGTATTAATACAAGAGGGTTTGGTATTAATTCATAAGTAATCGTACCGGTACTTAGCATGTCTATATTAATACAAGCTTTGGAAATATCTAAAGTTATGTTTTTAGCAAACTGTATCAATACACTAGCAAGAGTATTGATACAAAATCCATAGAGTACTGATACAAGGCTCTAAGTCTAGAGACTAGAAAAATTTTTTTACTATTGGTATCGATACTCATGGGTAAAAACTACCTTGTGTTTTGATACAACATGCTTTGTATCAATACACGAAGGTATTTTTGCCTAGTTTAAGCCATTTTTTAGCCTTTAAAAATTTAATTCAAAGATATTTCTTGCACTAAAAATCATCATCATGTAGATCAAGCCTCAACTATGGGCTCATGATTGGACTTAAACAAATTTTAAAGCCAAAATAGTCAAAAAAATGGTCATTTTCATGAAATATATGATTGTAAGAAGGCATGCCAAGCGTATATCTAGTTATAGGCTATTGCAACCTTTTTGGCCAACAACTTTGCATGGCAAAACCAATGGAAAGAAGGCTAACTCAGCATAGTAGGTGGAGATGTCACCTAATACATGAGTGAAAGATGAAAATACCCTTGCTTTATCTACCAAAAGTATTGGTTTACCCTTGGATTTAAAAAGAAAAACATTGGCTTTGTAGAAAGCATTCTTCAGCGATCTCAAAAAAACTCCAGTAACCTTCAGCCTCTAAAAACACTTCAAAAAAGCACTATTCCATTACCTTCTATCCTTAACCTTCTTTCATTCTCGTAGCTCTTCCAAACCACCACCAAAAACACCTTTAAAACCCTCTATTCCATTCATCATTCCTCTTAAAACATTCTTCCATCAATACCCTTCTAGAAAGTTGCTTCTTTTCATCATTTCCTTGATTATCATCAAATAAAAAAATAAAATAAAGTGAGTCCAAAGTTGCTACTCAAAGAAAAAGGCTAAGGCTTGAGGATTTTGTGACATCATGCATTCATATTTAAAATTCATTTTCAAAAAAACTTCTGCAAGGCAATGTTTCATATCGGTATCTCTTCAATGGCTAATACGAAATCTAAATTTTTAAAATTTAATCCAAAAATCATTTTCATAAAAAATCCCTATGCTTTTTATACCTTCTTGATGCATAGGTGATATCAAATTATCTTTCAAAACTCGAATTTGCAATTTCCAAGAAAGCTCATGCATAAAAAGAGATCATATCTAAATAATGCCTAAACATAACCGATTAAGCTAAAAGTAAAGCAAGATATGTTAGCGGGTACAAATTTTAAGCATTGTGGGGGTGCTAATCTTTCCTTACACATAACCTACTTTCAAACCCAACCAATGAATCTTTGAATCCTGTAAACCTAAAAATTAATATTTTAAGTTTCATAACTTAGGATATTATTTACAACAGGCATCCGATCATGCCTAGCTTCAAATAGTTAATGGTGACTCTAAATTTATGGTTACTTCATAATAATTTTATAAGATTGATTGGATGTGCAATTCATCTAATAGTCTCTTCCCCTTTAACATCATCATGCCTAATCCAAATCAAGATAAAAGGACAACTCAAAGGTTCAACCAAACCACCATGTTTTTTTTAAGTCAAGTGCACCTGCTTCAGATCATCTAGATAAAAAAAATGTACATGGCGATAATTTTTTAGTGCCTTAGTTATCGTGTTTACACAATAACTTAATCCACTTTCCATCAAAACTCAATATTCCTAATCAAATGAATTCCCTCACCTTATATTTCAACTAAAAGTAATCTTCTATTGAGTGACCTCGATTGCTAGAGTGATAATCACATCATCTACTGGCATTCCAATTGCTTAGGTATGGAGGCTTCATCAACTCTGTCTGTAAGGGTACCAAAAAATGGTTTCGAAAAAGTTACGATAGCAATTCAACATAGAGTATGGGAATCAGATTGAATTGATTCTGGTCTTGATTATTTTGCCACCCCTCTATATAAATGGCTTAGAAATAATTTGCAGTCAGTTTCTTTTAGTCGGTTTTCTCTTTAACACCTTAATGCTATAGTTTTTATATGAATTTCCACCTTATTTTTAAATTGAATACAAATTTAAATAGAGTGTTCCTGAAATGTAGTATGGTACTCATAGTAAGCCTAAGGATTACACCTTTTTTATATAGGATTTCATGGGATTTAACATAAATAGGTGTGGCTAGATGATTTTAAAGTAAATGATGGCACACATCCCTATGGGTTAGGGGGATGAATCAAATCGACTTTTTTTTTATTTCCTTGCATTTTCTTGCTAGTACTAGAGCCTATGGATGATTAGAGATTGATAAAACATTGGCAAGGGCTTTGATCTGTAATGATGGTAGATTACGCATATTCTTTCTAATTATTTGAACAGGCCATGGATCAAAATCTTCCCTTAACTATATATTTGATTCAGCCTTTGAATTGTCAAGTGCATAAGGTTGGATTAAGGCTAATAGTGACAGTAGCTCCCAAGAGCAATCCATTTTGCTTTGATTTTGGTCCTCTATCCTTTCTATCAACTTTAAAAGCTGCTTCTTTGTTTCTTATACATCTTGTCTGACTTCTTCAATGGTTCTTTCTAAAATGCTAACCTATGTTTGCAATTGAGTTGTCAAGGTAATGGCCAATTGACCTAATATAAATGATGACACACATTTTTTGTATACTCTCATTCTATAATGTTAGTAGCTATTTTAAATAGTCTTGCAAGCGGACTTTTCATTCCATAAACTTTGTGTTTGAATTCCTCTTGGATGGATTCTAATGTGCTAATTGTTCCCACTAAACTATCATCCATGCCTTGGTCCTTAAAATGTAATAAATAAGATGAGTTAGCATATCATCAAAATTATGAATGCATGAGCATATAAACAAATGAATATGTGAAAAAATGCTTGAATCAGCTTGCAAATTTTCATGAAATATAGATGTGATTTAAAAATTGAGAAGGAAAAATCCTAACATTATCTTCTCTCTTTCACTTCTTTTCTTTTTTTCTTTTAGCTCAAGAAAGATTCCATGAAATCCATTTTTCTGGTCATAAGAATTTTTATTAAAAATTAAATAACAGCTTCTAAAATTTGCTACAAAAAAATTCATCTTAATATAACAAATCAAGGCAAAAATAATAGAAATAAAATTATCATAGCAACATAATGTATACATATTAATATCAGGAAAATTAAATTATAAGTGTAAAAAGTTAGAAGCATTCCCCTATGTGTACCTATTTTGGTAACTTATAGAACTTGCTATGGCTTAATTAGGTGAGGCCCTTACAGTTCATTACATGAAATTCGGGTTAGACACCTAAGTAGGTTCTCGAAACGAATTACCCTAATCCTTACCCAATGCGGGTTTATGTTGAAAGGGTTTCATTCTAGTGGGAATATGTTTCATTCCTTATAGAGGCTAACACCTCAGGTAGGCTTAGGAATTTACACTCGGTAGGTTTTTCACAGGCCTAGACAAAGGCTAATGCCTCAAAAGGCAGAGCTACTTCACCCTCTCTTAAAATATTGGGTAGCCTATGCCTCCTTTATGTGATATAGGAGTGTAATGCATAGACATGTGCACTGTATGTGTGAGGGAATGAATAAACCTCTCATGACTTGACTATTTCAAAAATAAAAATTCTTATCCTAGATTCTTCATAAAATAATGCCACAAAGGAAACAAATGGTTAGTAAAAAAATAAAAAGACTATATAAATAAAAAGCATAATAAAAATTTTGTTTTCAAAAACACTAAGAATTATAGTTAAATACTGATTGATACTAAATCAATCAAAATTTAATTAACATGTGATCAATTTTAGGCTTGACTCTCTATCCTTTTCCTAGCAGAGTTGCCAAGCTGTCACAACATGGCCCGGATATGAATCCTGACCAAGCTTAACTTAAATGGCCCTCATTTCTATATTTATTGATATATAGTTATTTTATATTCTCTTACTTTTATGGGCCATATCATTATTAATATTTTCTTATTTTAAGGAACTAGATGGTCGATATGGACTGCTCACTTGACTTAAACCTAAATAGTCATTACAAAACAATTATTTATGTGGAGTTGCCACCAATCCATTAAGGCTGGTTGAGATTGGTCACCTATTGAGTTCATATTTTGAGGGTTATGAAACTCTATAATTCTAAATTCGAGGTTCACGATCATACCAGAGATCATATAAAAGGGTTTAAAAGTCGATTACAATCGCAAGTAAAGATCGACACTTCATGATGCCCGAAAATCGGTACCTTATAAATTACATGTTAACTTGAATTTTAATTTTTATCTGATTTCAAGACATTGTATTTAATTATAATTCCTAAAACAATATTTTATGAAACCAATTTATTATTCTATGATAGGAAAATTAGGTTTTTAATATTTTTGAAAATCAAAATCTCTTACATACCCTATTAGAGGACCAGTGAAACATGAAAGCTTTTTATATCATTCTCTTTTGTACCCTATCAAAAAACCAAAAAAGCATAAAAGTTTTTAAAAATCAAAATACCTTTCGCACCTCGCTGAAAGGCTAGAAGAATACAAAATGTTTCATTTTTTTGAAATTTATAAAAATCTTTATTTTCACTTTGAAAAAGATATCTCGTTACTAAAATAATACGTAGATCGCCTCTATATTCGGGGGAAAATTCCACATATTAGTTTAACTTGGAGACATTACCTTAATTTTTCAAAAATTTTAGTTTATATAAAATAAAAAGAAAATGCCTTAAGACTCAATTTAGATGAAAGGTACTAAAATCGATTTAAAGGACCCAAATCAGGTTAAAATGACCAACATGTCCCACAAAGTGTACTTTTGTCATGAAAGCATCCTTGTGACCCTAAACGATTTGGTTTTATGGTAAAGTACTAAAATGCCCCTAAGGTATACCTTCGACATGAAAGTATCACGGTACCTTAAAGGATAAAATATCAGTATAAAAATTATGAACCTATCCTAAATGCAAATATTTGGCATAAAAGCATCTTGGCGACTACTTAGTACTTGGTTTTAGGAAAGATCACTAAAATGCCCCTAAGTTGTACCATCGATGTGAAAGTATCCCATTAGCCTAAAGGACATGAAAATGATCATAAAAAAGTGAACCTATCCTAAATGTATACTTTTGGCATAAAAGCATCCCAACGACTATCTAGGACTTGATTCTAAAAAAATACTAAAATGCCCCTAGGATATACCTTTGACATGAAAGTAACCTTGTATCCTAATGGACACAAAAAGGATAAATAAAAAGTGAACCTATTCTAAATGTACATTTTTGGAATAAAAGCATCCCAGTGTCTGCCTAAGACTTGGTTCTTGAGAAAATTATCAAAATGCCCTAAGGGACTAGTTTTGTCATGAAAGCATCTTGACCACCTTAAAAGACTAGGTAAAGATAAAAAATGATGATTTGTAACCCTAAATGGATAATATGGATACACAGGTGACCTAAAATGCAAATCTTGCAACTAAACCCTTAAAATTTTATAAACTTGCTTTTTATATACTCTAAAATTACCAAAAATGCCCTAAGTGATGAATTTAATATGAGAAATAACTATTTTAACCTTAAAATGGAAGACTTTACTAAATAAACTCTAAACTTTTCTAAATTTTCATGATGGTCTCTATATGATACAAAACATGAAATTAAGCTTCAAATATATTTAAATCAACAAAAAAATCATGCTAAAGTTTACAAAAAATATTATGTCAAAAATGTTAAGCCCAAAAATAACCTTTTTATTACTTTTTTCAAATAAGTCACCTCTTTTATATTTGCTTATTAGTCTATACATGTTATATAAAATAAAATCAAAAACATCAAAAACATCAACCACTCACTGTAGACACCTTATTTTGTCTAAGCTAATTTTTGGCATCTCAAGACATAATTGAAAGATAATAGAATAAAAAAATAACAATGGGTATAACTATCAGGTGCTGTGTTGCTAGGCACTATTAGTATCGATACCTAAGGTATGGTATCGATACTTACTGTGTTCGTATCGATATAGGCCTTGACAATAGCTAAAGTTGTGATTATTGGCAAAATGTATCAATAAACTAGTAGGAGTATCTATACAAAGCCTTAGTGTATCAAGACATACCTCTAATTCTTGAGATTAAAAATAATTTTTTGCTCTTGGAATCGATACGCATTGCATTGTATCGATACTCATGGGTAAAAATTACTTTATGTATCGATACAAAGTGTTTTATATTGATACATCAATTTTATATTGATACATCAAGCTATTTTTGCCTAATTCAAGCCATCTTTTAGCTTTTGAAAATTTGATTCAAACATGTTTCTTGCACCAAAAATTAGCATAATTCATACAAGGCCTCAATTATGGGCTCGTGATTGAACTTTAAAGCCAAAATAGCCAATGACAAGGGACATTTTCATGAAATATATGGTTTGTCGAAGGGCATACTTGGCTTTTCTCAAGTTACAGGCTGTTACACCCTTTCTGCACCATTACTCTGTATGATAGAACCAATGGAAATAGGAGCAGCTGAGTTAGTACTTGGAGTTGTCCCTTAGTACATAATAAAAGATTAAAAATACCTTTGCCTTATCTCCAAAAAGCATTGGCTAAACCTTAAATTTAAAAAAGGGCCAAAGTGGGCTCAGCAAACGAAAAGAATCAATCATTCCTTAGCAATCTCAAGAAAAGCTCTAGCCACCTGTAGCCCTAAAAACAGTCCCCAAAAACACTCTTCTATTGCCTTATACCTTTACTTCTCTAATTTTCATAGCTTTTTAAAATCATTAACAGAAATATTTCTAAGACCCTTTATTCCATTCATTTTTCCTTTTTCAACTTCTCTTCTTTAACATTTTACTAGAAAACTCTTTTTTTCATCATTTCCTTACACATCAACATAAAAAAAAAGAAAAAAAGATCAGTCTAAAGTTCCTGCTCAAAGAAAAGGCTAAAGCTTGAGGCTTTTGGTGTTTTTTCGCCTAGCTTTATTTTTTTCATTTCTAGGATTTGCATCATTTTAGTGAATCATTAATATTACCATGACCATCCTAGGATTTTCAGACATTATGGTTGCCTTGGTTATGGTTGTCTTAGGATTTTTTATGTTTTTTGATGCCTTGATGTTGCTTGGTAGGCTAGGCATCTTTTCTTTCATTCTGTCACTAAAGCAATCCTTTATTCATGTGTTTTATGTTATGTTTCACCTATTTACACACGTCTGATGCATACTTGAATGTTCTTTCTAACATGCACTTAGTATGTTTAAGCATTTTTTTTTTTTGCATTTTAAGGAGTCTCCTGGCACAAAAATGCTATCTTAAAAATTCAAGCATGCTTTTCCTCACTTAAATATGTTCATGTCATTTTCCATAGCATGATTTTTATGCCATTCTTGTCATTTGCATGCATCTTAGTTGTCACTCCTTGCATTCTTATCATTTTTTTGTGTCAAAAGGTTGTAGTTGTGTGTTTGCATGTTTTATCCCTGGTCATCTTTATGTATGTTGAATTTTGTTCATGAAATCTCTGTTAAGATGCTTACTTATTTGTTAAAAAATTAATTTTCAAAAAACCCCCAAGTTAAGTTCTTGTTATATTCAATATATGGAGAATAGCATGGATTTAATGTTCTCATAAAATTGGTTTACCAATCTTAGGGAAAAATTAAACATTTTAATCCTAGATTCATGGTAAAATAAGTTAAAAATGCCATTTCTTTCAAACAAAAATAACCCTTTTAGTTGACAAAAAATATATATTAAGCCTTGATCTTAAGTTTAAAACCTTCATGGTGGCATGGTCAATGAGTTTTTTAATCATCCCAAACATCTCTAATAGATTAGAGAATGAATGCGTTATGCCTGAGCCATTTATCCCCTGTTTAACATAATATAACTCCAGAATTGATGTCTATAACTCGAATTTAACCCTAGAAAACTTGAAAATCGAGTAGTCCTTTGTTTTTGCTTTCACAGCACCATAGTCTGGGTTTTAAAAATTATTTTTAAACCATAAATAACTTTTCTAGAATTTTTTAAGATTGTTCTCGTAAAAAGGTATCTAAATACCATTCCAACTATCTTGTTTGCCTTCGAATAATTTTGGATGAAAGAAATATGATTTTTTGAATCTTTGCTATTTGGAACCTCTGAAACTAGTGTGTTATATTCTAACTACAAAATTCCCTTTCCAGAAAGTATTATTCACGATTTAATGATTTTGGATGAACCCAGATTGATTTTTCAAAGTCCATCATGCTCTTTCCCTTATACATGCTGCCAGTGTTGAAACATGCCTAACTTTAAAAATTAATTTTGCCTATAAGATGATTTTCTAGGATTTTTATATTAGTCCTCATCAAATCTAACCGTACCTCGCTTATCCCCTAAAGCCCTCAAATAAACCTAGAATAAATTCAAAAAGGCAAATGACAAAATGCTATCCCCTATTTTAACCTAGTTTTCAAAATGCCTTTATAAAGGCATTTGAATACATCAAAATACATCCAATTGATTCCCTTAGAACACAAACCCTTTAAGCTAGGATCAAGACTTAAGACAAAAGTATATTTTATACAAATATTTGGTTTCCTTATTTCAAAATACCTTTTTTTCCCTAAAATATCCTTTCCTTTTAAAACATCAAAAAATTTCATCTTTGGGGATACTTCAACCCTACTACCATGAAAAAAAATTCCAACCTTATTATCCATTAAATTTTTGTTCTTAGGCATACTCCAACCACCATTCTGAGGAGATACTTTAGTCCTATTTTCTATCGAAAATTTAAATTTTTTCTTTTGGAGATATTCGAGATTCCTAATTATTTTCTTAAAGTATCAAAATCTTTACCCTTGGGGATATTTCAACCTTACTCTTCAAGGGGATACTCTAAACCTGCTTTTATCTTAAAATTAAAAAAATTTTCTGTCATTCAGATATTTCATATTATTTTGATTAAAAACTTTTTTCATCCCTCAAATTACCATCGAATCCAAACCTGTCTTTTTATTGTTATCCTGATTATTCTTCAATAATCAGAGACAATTACAAAATACATTCTGGTCATCCATTTTTTACGTTCTTCTGTTTATGAAATTATTTTATTCTTTTCATCTTACTAACATGTTTCCTTTTTGTAGTGACTATCGTGCATTCATATTTGACATTTGCTTTCAAAAAATTTTACAAAGCAGTGTTCTATGTTGGTATCTCTCTAATGCTTAATATGGAATATCCAAAATTTCAAAATTTAATCCAAAAATTATTTTCATAAAAAATCCCTATGCTCCTTATACCTCTACAATGCATAGATGATATAAAATTTTTTATGAAAACTCGAATTTATAATTTTCACAAAAGTTCATGCACTAAAAGAGATAATATCTAAATAATGACCAAATGGACCTAATTAAACTGAAACTGAAGTGAAATATAGTTAGTGGGTGTCGATTTTAGGCGTTATAGGGGTCTTAATCCTTCCCCACACGTAACCAACTCTTAAACCTAGCCAATGAATTTTTGGACCTTATAGACCTTTAAATAAATGTTTTAAGTTTTGTAACTCAAGATATTATTTTCAATAGGCATCCGATCATATCTAGCCCAAAATGGTTAGTGGCGACCCCAAACTTATGGTTACTTCATGGTAACTTTGCAAGACAGTTGGATAAACGATTCATTCGATAGTTTCTTTCCCTTCCATATTATCATGCTTAATCCAAATCCTAAGCAATGGATAACTCAAAGACACCAACAAAACACCATATATCTTTTAAGTCATATACGCTCATTTCAGATCATTCGAAGAAAAAAAGGTATGTGGTGATAGTTTGTCAACTCAATATGAATAAGATTTAGAGAGTTAAGCCTATGGCTAATTATATCTCAGTCGATTCTTGGCCTTTTCAAATTTTATCATTATTTGGTTATAAATCCCCTTTCTACATTTATTTACTAACTTTTTACCTTTCATGCTTTTGCCCTATAATCACCAAGGACTATTTTATTCTTGAATAAATATTGACTCAAATAAGTGCGGTAATATGGGAGTAAAACAAAAGGTTTGGTTGTTTCCCTGACATAAACTGTGCATCTACATTTGCATTAGATTCCCACCAAACACCATGGTGAGGTTATGGTTTTAATTACTAAGAGAAAGTGAGCCATCCATCTTTATAAATATCCTTTCACATAGGCATGGCAAAACCTTATAAGGTGTAAATTACCTATGTCTTCCCTTCCATATTTGCATAAGAAATATATCCACCAAATCAAGCTTATTTCCCTAAACCCAAGATATGCCTAGGATCAAGGTGCCTCGGTTATCCTTATCAGATGAAAGAACCATTCGGATACTAATCTATGTGTCCACCTAACCCATATAATAAACCCTATAAGCTAAATCATGTCAAATGGTACCAAAGTACTATAGAATTGCTTGAACAATAGGGTCACTAGAGGAGACAATTCTTGCCTTTACTCTTATATATAATGTTACGCTGGTGATAATAGACATTGTCACCTATATTTGTTATTTTATCTCATAATCATTTTTAGGGTATGCTTTTATATTTTGCAGTTAACCCTCTTTAATAAGTGGTTGCAAATAAATGCCACCAACAATGCCCCATGCAATTATAAAAACAAATCATATCTGATAAAAATAAGTCGGTAAGCTATCCAAATGATTGTTTTGCATATGCTTATCATAGGTGGTGGCAAACAAACATCGTCACTTGATTAGTCAGTCTTATCCTTATGAGGTAACATGTCACCTTGCTAAAGATAATTAGCCTAGACACGCTGTTATGTTGTTTGTTTGTTGTTAATTATCGTGTTTTCCTTTAGGCATCATACTGCTTATTATGGAGGCCATTTCAATGATGTATTATTATTGCTACTTTTTATATATGCCCTTATTTTATGATTATTATTTCGTGTGGTCACTAACTTGGTTTCTTTTTATTTTTTTGGTTGATGCATGTATCATTTCATCATTGTCATCATCATTATGGGACAATCGGCCAATGGCAAAATGTTCATCAATAGGTGTCTGTCATAGGGCAACAATCCACTTTAAATTTAAAGCATTTTAAGTAAGTACAAGCATGGCCTGAGCATCTGCAGTAAGAAGATGAGGATGTTTTCAAACATGGGTATGGCTTAACAATGCTTGAAAGGGTCAAGATATTGTCAAAATGATTGGCAAAGATTTGAAGCATATATGGACAGTTAGGATAATACAAAGAGGGAATTATTCATGAAAAGTTATAAAGACATAGCCCTTCTACCCATGCCTGCTTGGATGTTGGTTTATTGCAAGTAGCATCTCAATTTTGGAACCTAGCATATCGATGTTTCACTTTTAATCATGAAGATTTGGTCCTCACAGCTGACAAATACACTATGTTACTAAATATTGGAAAGGCCAAGACTGATAGAATATATTATAAGGCTTTACACCCTCTAACTTTCAAAAGAAGATTAGCTTAGATTCTTAAGGCAATAGAGTCCTAGATCAAAGATCGTATCAAAATAAAAGGGAAAAATAAGTGTATTTTATGGGCCAGATTAAAGGAAGCAATAATGAATACCATTGATATTTGAAAAGTTTAATATATTTATGCTCTAGCAATATAGGGTCTAGTTATATTCTCAAAAAGATTAGGCTATGTGAAAGTTATGGTGCATAATTCTTTTCTCAATTATGCTGCAACATCAATCTCGCACCAGCCATCATTGTTGAAATTATTCAAGCTCTCAGCTCTTGTAAGAAGATGGGTGTAGGTCACTTCATTGGATGCACGCCACTTCTCCATATTCATCTTGTTAGTCTCTTTTATCTTGAAGAAAAAAAGATGCCATGCAATTTTTTACCTAACTTTAGCCCTATCTTCAAGGTCCTTCAGAAGGAATGACCCGAAGATAAGTTTGAAGGATAGTGGATCCAAAAATTTTAAAACCTTAGTAAAGAAGAGGTGACATAAAGGCCTCTTAGTTTTGACCACAGAAAATCATATACCAATGTGAAGATTACAGTTGTGCACTGCTCATGGGATTATGGAAAAGCATTAGTTACATACCTATCTTAGTCCTATGATAATTTCAGTGTCAATAATTTATTCCCTTTGTCCAAGACCTAGAGCAGTGGGATTTCAGTTATGGTGAGCCTGACTATAAGTCAAAAGTAGCTAGCTTTCCATGCTTGGAGACAAACTCATTGTATGCAAAGGTATTGAAAAGGGAATAGTATGACCTCAAGATACATTAAGTGAAATATTCATCGCATCAATAATGCCTTGCCCCTATCTGGTGTTGGAACATCACAAATACTAGTTGATGAATTTCCCTCCGATATTGAATTGTTTAAATAAGAGTTTGAATAAGAAAAAGAAACCTTTATGAAGGAAACTGCTCACTTAAAGAAAGAAAAGAGTTAATTAGAAATGGACCTTTACCTCTAGGATGATGAGATAAAATGGGCTGTCAAAGAGAAATCACTTTAAGAAGGATTTTAAGAGTTTGAGAAAGATAATTTGGCCCTTAGAAAAGAAAGTAAGTCTCGGTGCCTTAGTAAGTCATCAATTGAATGGAAGCAAAAATTGCTATCCCCAAGAAAAAACTACATCAATATAAAAAATAAGTTAGGGTCAATAGGGAAAAGCTGGTTAAAACCCATGCCTTACATAAACTTAATAAAGGAATGATGGATGACTAGAAGCTCGAGTCCAAGATTTGATAGCAAATCTAGTTCAGACTAAGGCTCTGACACTCAAAATTCAAGATTTAGAGTAACTTCTTCAAGTTTAGCAAGGCCAAGTTGATGAATTAGTAAAAGTCTTTAAACAACAAGAGCAAGAATGGCTGTAAATGGTCGACCATGCATGCTAAAATTATCAAGACCACTACTACCATCTTATCGAGCAAATTTGGTAGCCCAATTAAAGGCCGAGAACATGATGGCTGTGGCCCTATTCTTGAAATGTAAGATCTTGCCTATCGAAGCCCATGATCAAGAATTATTGTATTTTATAGAACATGTAATCATGCAATGTAACCATATTAAGCATTTTTGAATGTAATAGGGTGTAATAGGGATATTTTGTTGTTTTAATAAAAGATGTTATTGATGAAACTACCACCTAAGTTCGATTATCCCATGTGCATTTGCATGATTTATCTAATTTTTTTACTACTTCATGTATTCATGTTAATTGTTGTCAAGTTACATGCTCATTTTTATCTCATCGAACATGCTCATGACACATAATAAAAGTCTAACCTGGTAATATTTTAAAGTGAAGGTGGTTTAAAACATGAAATCTATAGTTTGACATTAGTATAACACTTGTAATTATCGAAACGCAATGGAAAATGATCTCTAAGCCTGCATTAAGCAACTTGAACTTATGTATAGGGAGTCCTAAGTGCAGTTACTCCATACAAATAAAGAACTCTAAGTTCATATTGCAGAATTGACTAAGATATTGCTTAAGGCTTTAAAGGAAAAAGGCAAACAAGCATCATCAACATGGGTAAAGAACTAGCCAATCTTAAAAGGAACTTAATAGTGCTATTGAAGCCATTAATGCTTAGGAAAAGGCATTACATGGACAACATCCTCCGATAGTAAATATTTCATTTACTCAACCATTCACTTACACTAACCCTATAACAGTATCATATCAAGTTCATGGGCTTCAAGGTAAGGCCTT
Organism: Adansonia gregorii; assembly: GCA_038382025.1. Classification (NCBI taxonomy): domain Eukaryota; kingdom Viridiplantae; phylum Streptophyta; class Magnoliopsida; order Malvales; family Malvaceae; genus Adansonia; species Adansonia gregorii. The sequence continues at coordinate 25,020 of JBBYHO010074172.1, forward strand.
GTCATCGGTAAGGCCTGTAGTCCTAGATCTGAATGAGCAAATGGAATAAAAAAAGCAAAAAGGTTTTTGAAAAATGATGAAAGCTTAAATAGGTATTAGTCATTGGAAAAGTGTCTTCAAGTTTTCGAAGAAAGTGATTAATTTACGGTTATACATATAGAATCTTTAGGATTGATTTTTAGTATTGTTACCTTATGTAAATTCAAAGTGTCATCGTATGTACTTCCATTAGATGACCGAATGTAAGGAGAACAAAAAGCTGTTGATTCATCACTTCCAAAATAGTCTAATTAGGGTAACTACCTGATCATATATAGGGCCTGATGTTGTGAGAATTCAGACATAGGTAGATTTACCTAATGCCTCCCTTGAATAATATAAACACATGTTCGGCTGGGGCCCAGATCGTATGTCCTTTATGAACATGGAAAAAAAGCCTTTAAGAACTTCAAGTAGTATGGTTACAGGTGGAGAGAAGAAGCAACTCAAGTTTACCCTTTTTTTAATTGAGAAAGAGTGACAATCACTTTCATCAGCACTTTACGAGCTCGTTGTTACAAAGATTACTGGGAAAGGCCATAAAATATTTTACTAATGGTCATATCAGGCAAGATTATCAATAACGCTATAAAAAATGGTAAGATAACCATTGGATAATTATCTGACTCGATTAAGAAATCAACAACTAAAGGTAAGGAAAATGAGATGAATGCTATTAGCAAAAGTCATGCTAGGTTTAATCAGAATAAGCATTCAACGTAGGGTATATACTTCCCAAACATGTTACATTTAGGTTTTAACCCCTACTTATCGATGCCACAACCATTCCATTCTACCAAGATCATTTTAAAAATAAGGTTCACATTGAATCTCATTCCAAACATAACCCAAAGCACATAATCTTGTAATACAAATAATGCAAGAGCTCAAATAATCAATAAGCAACTAAAGAAAGGGAATATTTCGAGCCACTTCTTTACTCCTACAAAAAGATTTACTCTTATCTATTGGTAAGCCAACTAGTGGCCTCAGTATTCACAAACCTAAATTCCCTCCATACTCTAAATGAAATAATGAAAATGCTTATTGGAAGTCCCACACTTGTTGTAACGTACTCGAGGGGAATCCTTATGGATCTATGGGTACGAATGACTTAAAATATTTTTCTAACTTAAAAATGTCTTCTTGATCAAGACTTTTCCTTGGTGATGTGATGAGAACAAGAATGTATAGATTCTTGACTTGTAGTCCAGTGAAAGGGGCCAGAAGATGAATTACTCATCTGATTGGTCTTAGATGACCATCATGAAATGGCCACTGCTTGGAATCACCATAGATCATTTTGGGCTAGGCATGATCGAATGCCTATTGAAACCTATGTTCTAAGCTACGAAACTTAAAACATCAATCCCATGGTCTACATAGTACAAAGATTTGTCATTGAGTTCAGGAGTTGGTTATGCATGATGAGGTATGAACCTCTTTACAATGCCCGAAATCGATACCTTACTAGCTATGTCTTATGTCGGTTTTAATTCTTTCAATCTTAACTTGTCACTATTTTGATATAACCCTCTTTTAATGCATGGATGTTATAGAAATACAAATCCAAGTTTTGATGAAAAAGATTTAATCTCACATATGCCCTGGAAAGGTGGGGAATATAGAGATTTTCAATAGAATGACCTCTGGATTTTACTTTGAAAATGAAATATTTCACTTTTGGCTAGATACCCATGTGGAATATTACCCTTAGTTTTATTTGAAATGATTGGAAAACATGAATGCAAACAATCATAGCAAAGAAATCATGTTAGTAAGGCAACAAATGAAGTAACATAACATGGATCATTCAATGCAATAATAAAAAAAGGGACAAACTATTGGAATTTATCTCGCAATTAGCATTAATTATCTAGGAATAACGAAATTGCCAAATTTCAAGATGCACCTAGGTTTCTTAATTAAACAAGTTGTTTGACATATTCATGAAAGTTTAAAAAGGAGAAAATTAAATGTAGTTAAAAGATAGGGTTGAGTATCCCCTCGAAAAGGTAAGGTTGGAGTATGCTCATGGATGATAAATAACTTTTGACAAAGGAAGATTTTTTTTAATCTTGATAATTTTGAAAAGTTAGGTTGGAGTATCCCTAAAGATGATAAATAATTTTTACAAATGAAGGTTTTTTCAATCTCAATAATTTTTAAAAATAAGGTTGGAGTATCCCTTTGGAAGGGCAGGGTTAGAATATTCCCAAGAATGACACATCTAACACTTTTTAAAGAAATCGAGTTGGAAAACTTACGTTAGCAAAGCCTTGTGATTTAGGGAATGTGTGAGCTTTTTGACAACTTTTGGCAAATGAAATTATTATGAATAAGGACGGTAAAGATGTAAAATGTGTTTATGCCTTAATATGAGCCAATGAGAGGTCAAAGCATGTTCTCAAATCTGATTAGGGTGATATAGAGACATTTGAATATCTCGAGATGAAATTTGGGAAGACAACTTAATTTTAACCATAACCAAAAATAGGGGATAGCATCATGCTATCCTGCTTCCTAAATTTATTTTAAATTGGTTTGAAGGTTTTAGAGGGTTGATAAGATACCGTTAGAAAGGTAACTCGATGAGGGTCAACCTAAAAATATTCTCTATTTTTTAAAAAGTTATTTTTTGGGGAATAAATTTTCAAGTTTAGACTGATTGAACTGCTGGCAGAGCATATGAAGGACAAGGTATGTCAAAATTTGAAAAATCACTTGGACTCATTTGGTATCAAAAAATTGTAAGCGATACCATTTTGAAAAGGGGATTTCATGACTCTTTTAGGAAAAATGTTTGAAAATTTTGGAAAAATCATTTAGTAGGCCTGAATGGCCAAACTAGAATACATGCTCGGATTCTAGATTTTCCAAATAGTTTAGACTTAAAAAATCATAACTTTTTCATCCGAAATGATCCGAGAGTGAATAAAATACCATTTTACAAATAATTTGACATGCTTTAAGAGAAAAATATCAAAAAAATTCATGAAAAATCGTTTAAGATTTTAAAGTTATTTTTCAATTTGCAACAGTTGTGCTGCTAGTAGGGGATACAGCAAAGCAAGAGATATTTTTTATTTTCTTTATGTTTACAGGTCCAAACTTGAGTCATCGACACTTAAACATCCATGACTAAAAGGAAAGAATGGCATGAGCATCACGAACTCATTTGCATAGCCCCAGAGTATTTAGGGATAATGAAATAGCCCGTTGATCATACGACTCAAGATTTCGACTTAAAAATGAGGCATGAACATTTTGGGAACAAGTGTAAGGCTATTTTCATTCCAAAATCAAAAGATTTAAGCTTATTTAACCAGGATTCTAGATCTGGAAAAACTTAATTTTCCCTGAGATATTTTGCTAACTTTAAGGAAAATGCTAAGTCCATACTAATCCTCATTGGTGGGGATGCAAACTTTACCAATGGTTTAGATAAAGTTTTATGCATTATGACAAGAAAATGTTATGGAGGCTGAAAATGATAATGATTCATGCGAGCTAATGTGTAAATGTGCTTAAAATGTGTTAGGCTAATGATTCATACATGGATTAAGGATAACAAGATGTATGGATATGGCATAAAATGCATGAGCAAGAGATATCAAACTAATAAGGATGAAATGAGGCATTTTGCATATCAAAGGGGCATTAAGGCATCCAGTTCTTAGACTACCACAACCAAAAGCCACAATAGTGCATGATAATCCCAAGTGGGTGATGGAAACATGAAGAGCTCACTAAAATGATGAAGATGCTGAAAAACAAAAGATGAAAGTGATAAGTGAAAAATTATACCAACAAAACTTCACTTTTTGGCCGAACAGCAGAGATGGCTTGAATTTTCCCTTTTTCCTTGTTTCTAATAAGCAAAAAAAAGAGAGAAAGAATAAGGTTTTGGTTTTGGAATAGATGACGGTAATTTTTAGAATGTGTAATGGTTGAGAATGAGTGTTTTGGGTGGTCAGTGAAGAGCTATGGGATTTTATTTTCTTGATATGGGAATATGTTTTTTGAAGCTGAAAATGAGCAAGAATATAACCTTTTTTAGCTAAGATATAAGTGGTTTATTTATACCAGCATTTTGGAGCCAAATTGGAGGTGTTTTTGGCCATTTCTCAAGGGGGATAAAGTGATGTCAGCATAGTGGCTATAAAATGGCTATAGGGAGCAACTTGTTGCCAATGTGATGGGCATAGGGTGGCTGGTTTTAAATGCTGAAATGATTTTCTAGCAAATAGGTGGCTGATGGTGATCTTGGTCAACTAATTAGGAAGTAGGGTGATCATGTGATATTGACTTTTTTGATCTAGTTTAGACTTCAAAAAAATATTCTAGTTAGTTCAAAAGCCTAAATTCATAATTTGATATGTGTTTTAATATTTCCTAATGCAAAAAAATAAGTTGAAATCGAGTTTTGGATCAATGGTGGATGAGTCAACAATGTCTGGACTGTGAAAATAACCTGCATGTATTGATACATTGCATAATGTATCAAATACATTTGGCCTCAAAACCTTAATGGTATTGATACAATGAACATTTTATCGATACAATAATTATTATATCGATACTATGAACCATTGTATCGATTTTATCAACCATTATATCGATACATGTTAATAGGTGTCGATACATTTCTTTACAGAATGTATGTTTTGGTCTTGGCATGGCCTAGTGTCAATACATGAGATCCTATATCGATACAAAAGCTTATGTATCGATACATCTACCTATGGTGTCGATATAAATGGGGACATTTAAAATTTTTGAAATGTTAGGGCATTGTATCGATACGTAAGAACAATGTATCGATACATTCGAGAAAAATTATGAATTTTCTTATATATTTTATCCCTGAACACCTTGAACTACATCTTTTGATGCCATATCTTTACATTTAAGTTTGATATGATCCATAGATCTTCTTAACCAACTCACATTGTCGCTTGATGATATCACCCCCTCTCACGTCCATGCTTTAGATTGCTTAAAAAAAGTAGCCCGAGCAAAATAAAGTGTCTACAGCTGCCCCTTTTTTACTATTGCTGAAAATCAAGAATAGTGCAAAGATAAATAGATACTATTTTGTTTGGGGTAGGATACTGCTCCCCAGAATATTAAGGTGCTAGGTTTTCTAAGGTTTGACCTTTTTAGGCAGGTGCAAAGTAATGTGGATATTTGATGTAGTTGCTACCAACTTATGCAAACTTTGACTTAAACTTGGATGCCACCAGCTCATGTGAGCTTTGATTTAGACTTGGGTGCCATTAGCTTGTGTAGGCTTTGACTTGGGTGCCGCCAGCTCATGCAAGCTTTGACTTAGACTAAGCACCACCAGCTTGTGTGGGCTTTGAAAAGGGCGCCACTAACATGTTGGCTTTAAAGAGGTGCCACTGACTTATGGGCTTTTAAAGGATGCCACTGACTTGCAGACTTTAAGGGGTGCCATTGACTTGTGGGCATTTTAAAGGGTGCCACTGACTTGTGGGCATTTAGAGGGTACCACTAACTAGGGATGCCACGGACTTGTGGGCTTTGAAAATAGTGCCACTAACATATGGGCTTTAAAAAAGTGCCACTAACATATGGACTTTAAAGAGGTGGCATTAACTTATGGGCTTTTAAAGAGGTGCCACTGACTTGTGGGCTTTAAGAAGTGCCACTGACTTGTGGGTTTTAAAAGAGTGCCACTGACTTATGGGCTTTTAAGGTGTGCCATTGACTTGTGGGCTTTAAAAGGGTGCCACTGACTTATGAGCTTTGAAAAGGGCGCCACTAGCATGTGGGTTTAAAGAGGTGCCACTGACATGTGCGCTTTGAAGAGTTGCCATTGACTTGTGGACTTTGAAAAGGGTGCCACTGACATATGGGCTTTGAAGAAGTGCCATGACTTGTAGGCTTTTAAAAATATGCTACTGACTTGTGGGCTTTAAGGGGTGCCACTCACTTGCGGGCTTTAAAAGGGTGTCACTGACTCTGGCCTTTTTAAGGGGTGCCACTGACTTGTGCCCTTTAAAAGGGTGCCACTAACTTATGGGCTTTTAGGGGTGCCACTGACATATGGTCTTTGAAGAGGTGCCACTAACATATGGGCTTTAAAGAGGTGCCACTAACTTATGGGCTTTTAAAAAAGTGCCATTAACTTATGGGCTTTTAAAAAGGTGCCACTAACTTATGGGCTTTAAAGGGGTGCCACTGCCTTGTGGGCTTTAAAGGAGTGCCATTGACTTGTGGGCTGTAAACAAAGTGGCGATAAAGTTTTGAATAAAATTTCTAATACAAGCTTTTCTTAATAGAAGTTCATGATAAAATTTCCTGTTGTAAAGGATTTTGGCACAATTCTTAACAAAATTCTTGACAAAGCTTCTGACGAATGTTCTTGACAAATGTTTTTGTTGATAGTTTCTAGACAATAATTTCTTGACACTAGCACTTTGATAGTAGTTGCTTGATAAAAAGGGTTTTGACATGAGGTGATAAGAAAAAAAAAAGACCTTGCCTGAGTGACACTTAGTTTGCAAAGCTAAGAGTTCTTACTAGGAATTCCTTGGAAGTTTAATAAACTTGGCTTAAAGTGATATTGTAAAAATGATGTATGATGGTAATATGAGTGCATGATATGAAATGCTATCATGATTGCATGATGTGAAGCCTAATACAAGAGATAGCCATAGTTTTTCTTGTAGGTCATTCAAACTTTCATAGGATGGTGATTCGTCTTTGTTGCAACTATGGACTGGAATTTTCCTTATCCCACTAGGGATTGTAAGTTGTCTTGGCTACACTGGGGATATGACCAAAAGTCTTTTCCTAAGAATTTAGATTGTTACATTTCTTGAATTAAGAGGCTTAATCATTTTCCTGACAATTGGAAGGCATTGTCAACAATTTGGAGATTGTTTGCCTAATTAGGTTGATGTCTCTAGTTTCGATAGGATTTTGATAGAACGCATGGGTTAATTTTTGGTTAGCTTAAAATGGTTTTTCTTGAGATGTGGCTTGGGAAAGCAAGAAATGGTTTGGTGTATGGTCACGTCGAGCTAGTGTTTGGACATGAAAAATGCATGATCTTGATGATTATGGCATAAGTAAAGTTCCCTGTGCTTTTCTTTTCCTTTCAATGTAATGTTAAGATGTCCTAATGCGTATTTCAGTTAATTATCAAACATTATCAGTTAAATGACAAGTGCAATGTGAATTGTACAGGGGTTAAAAAAATAAGGCAATATTTATTCATGACAACAAAGAGACATAACTCAATATAATAGTTGACAAGCAATTGATAAGGTAGCAAGAAAGATAATCCTTTGGATGAAAGATGCCTCTAACAATCATGACATGGATGTTCTTTAGGTGATTTTCAGAATCTTTATTAAACAATAAATGTGCCTAGCATGAGCTGATCTTTGAAAGATCTTTAGGAATGCTTTGCATTGTCTTGTAGGTGCTCTTAGTTCATGCCCTGTCAAAATTGATCTTCTCAAGTCACCCTTGTGGGTTTTCAATTACAGTTGGGTTGGTTGCCCAAATGCCTTTTTTGAATTTTCATGTAGACCTCTTTTTGTTTTCTTCCCTTATTTTTTTATTGTTTTTTTCTTTTTTGTTTGTTTGTTTGTTTTAGTTTTTTGTTGCTTTCTCCCTCTTTTTTTGAAGGACACCTTTTCAGGTTTTTGCCCTTTACATGTAATATTTCTTGATGAAATTTGAGTTGATTAGGTTGGGAAAGATACTGTCGTCCATTTTTAACAAGCTTAGGGCCCCTCCGAAAAAGGCTTGCTTCACAACATATAGTCATTCCCAATTAGAGGTCCACTCGCCTCGTGCTCTTTGTGAATTGAGAAGATTTTCTTCAATACCAATTCATCTGGGTGAAATTGTCATGGACGTATCTTTTTGTAATAGGCTCGGATCATATGCCTTTGATACATTTGACCATGCAGATGGCCTTCATGCAGATGGCCTTGATTGCCCTATTATCTTTGGGCGATAAGGGATAGAATTATGATGCTAGATCTTGAACTGTGAGTAGATCGCCTGCATCATTTTATTATTTAAGGTGATTGCATTGTCTATGATGATTTGGTTTAAGAGGTCATATCTATAGATGATGTCCCACTTGATAAACTTACAAACAATCGATCTAGTGACATTAGCATATGAGGCAGCCTCTACCATTTAGTGAAATAGTCGATTACTACCAAGATAAAATGATGCCCATTAAAAGCTTAGGGGTGATTGGCCCGATCACATCCATGCCCCATATAGATAATGGCCATGGGACTATCATGACATGAAGTGGCACTGGAAGGACATTGATCTTGTCCATATAGATTTGACACTTATGGCATTTTTAGGCGTGATTGATGCTGTGTCTCTCAAGGGTTAACCAGTAATAACCCATTCTCATAATTTGCTTAGCCATCCAATGTTCATTAGCATGTGTGCCATAAATCCCTTCATGAACCTCTTCTAAGATCTTTTTGGATTCAAAAGTGTCAATGCATCTGAGCAATACTTGATCATGACTTTTTTGTATAAGATTTTTCCATCGAGAACAAATCCCATAGCTAGCCTTCTAGTAGTCCTTTTATTAGTCTTGGTTGCATATTTGGGATATTGCTGATCCTTGATATAATAAAAGATGTCATAGTACCATGGTAGGCTATCCTTCTCTTTTTTGACACTATGACAACTAGAGTTATGTAGATGCTTATCAGGATGGGAGCAACATGCGACTCCTGGTTGACTTTAAACATGGATGATAAGGTACCCAAAACATCAGCTATTTGGTTCTCTTCTCGAGGTAAGTGTTGAAAACTAATATCATCAAATTCTTTCTTGAGCTCTGCTATCAGCTTCCCATATGACATCAGTTTAGCATCGCGAGTTTACCACTCTCCTTATAATTAGTAGATGACTAGGGCTAAATCACCAAACACTTGTAATATCTTGACATTCCTCTCAAAGGCTGCTTGAAGTGCCATGGCACAAGCTTCATATTCTATGATATTATTTATGTAGTCAAAATTTAGCCTTGCTGTGAACAGATAATGACTCTCATCTGGTGACATCAACATTGCCACAATTCCATGTCCTAGAGCATTCGATGCTCTATCAAAATACATCTACCAGGATTGATCTTCGTTGAAGGCATCTTAGTCTTTAGAAATGCATATTAGATCATCATATAAGAAGTTAAAATTTAAGGATTCATAGTCATCGCCACTTAACTTGCTAAAAAGTCAGCTATCGCACTACCCTTAATGGCCTTTTAGCTAACACAGGTAATGTCATATTCAGAAAGTAGGACTTGCCATCTAGATAGCCTTCCTGACAGTGTAGGGGTTTTACATAGATACTTGATAGGATCGAGCCTTGCAATCAACCATGTGGTGTGATACAGCATAGCATAACTTCTCGATTGTAGAGTAATTGCATTCGTATTTCATCAACTTTTTGCTTAAGTAGTAGATTGCTTGTTCCTTCTTTCCTAACTCATCATGCTGTCCTAGTACACAACCCATAGACTTATTAAACACTGCCAAGTCAAGGATTAAAGGTCAACCGGGCACTGACGATACTAACATTGGCGGGCTTGATAGATAATGTTTGACTTTATCAAAGGCTTTTGGACATACCTCAATCTATTCTCCTAGATTTTGTTTATGAAGGAGCCGAAAGATGGGGTCGCATTTGTTAGTGAACTAGGATATGAATCTAGCAATGTAGTTTAATCTCCCTAAAAAGCTTTTCATTTTCTTTTGGGTTTAAGGTGGTGGCATATCTTGAATGGCTTTAACTTTGTTTGGGTCAACTTTAATCTTTTTTTTGCTAACTATAAAGCTAGAAGCTTACCCAAAGTGACTTTGAAGGTACACTTGGTAGGATTCAATTTGAGTTGAAATTTTTATAGCTGTTCAAAAAGTTTCTGAAAGTCTATGGCATGTTCATCTCTTTCATTGACTTGGCAATCATATCATCAATGTAGACCTCAATTTCTTTATACATCATATCATGAAATAGGGCTACCATGGCCAGTTGATAGGTTACCCCCACATTTTTAAGTCTAAAAGGCATGACATTATAGCAATATACCCCCCACATTATTACGAAAGTTATTTTCTCCACATCTTCAGGTGCCATCTTGATCTGGTTATAGCCTAAGAATCCATACATAAAGGAGAATAGAGAATTCTTGGCTGTGTTGTCTACTAAAGTATTGATATGGGGTAGCGAGAAGTTATCTTTTGAACTAACTCGATTCAGATCCTGATAATCAACACCCATTCATACCTTGCCATCTTTTTGTAGGATTGGGACTATATTGGCAACCTATTTTGGATATTTGGCTACTCCAATAAACCTTACATCAAATTGCTTATTGACTTCCTCTTTAATTTTGAAAAACATTTTTCGCTTCATCTTTCTTAATTTTTGCTGGATTAATTTGCATCCGGGCTTGATGGGATGCTTGTGGACCATTATATCAGTGTCTAGTCCTAGCATGTGCTGATATGACCAAGTGAATACATCTTGGTATTTCTAGAGTAGGTCTATCAGCTTAGTCCTCGTTATTGACTTTATTGAGGTTTTAATTTTAACCTTATTTCGGTCCTCCTAAGTACCTAGATTTATTACTTCTGCTGGGTCTTTATAGGGCATGATCTGCTTCTTTTCTTGCTTAACTAATCATAAAAGATCTGGTGTTATGGAGCTTTTTTCGATATCTTTTTCAGGATCGACTTTATTAGTGCAAACTAACTATTCAAAATTGATCTTCAAGGACCCATCCCACACATCCATGTCACTATCATCAGGGCACCTGAAAGGTTAAAGAAATAAACATTGCAAAAAAAGGATTTAGATGAAAATAAAGGCAAAAGAGTAATAGAGAAAAAAGGTTAAAAAGTGATACACAATATGAAATGATATATGCAAAAGTCATTTCATTGATAATATTTAACAAAAATGCCCCTTACATAGGACACCTATCTGCCCTTGGGCGAGGGCAAGTAGGTTTTCATTTCTTAATGTTACATGAAAAGGACAAGAAAAGTGCAGGGGCTTCCGTCATGACCTTATCATCATAATCAGGTATTAGTGGAAGGATATGAATTTTATGGCTTAGTATTTTGTAGATAGAGGTTGTCAAGTGCTCTGTTTAGGATGACCAAGACATCTTTAGCCTTTTGCTCTTCTAGTTGGATTGGATCGATTTGTCCTCCTGAATGAAATATCTCACGAAAAGATGGGAACATTGTAGGCTTTGATTTCTCCCCTCGACCCAATGATCATGCCATCTCCTAGTTGTAAATCCTCTTTTCTTACTACTTTCTTGAGTGCGCATTGGCCTTGAATCCTAAGCCTCTTTTGTTGGCTTAAGTAGTGGCCTGTAGGGCTCGAGCCATTTTTTGTAAATGCTCACCAAGCCCTTTTTTGGCATGAGAACCTTTGCCAATGGTCATTTTTAAACCTGAGTGGGTACTCTTTGATAGATGGGGTTTGACTATCAGTAATCCTTCTCCTATAGATATTGCATTCATGAACTTAAAAGATTGGAAGGATGACTCTAGTGCATCTTTGTTAGGCTCTACATAAATATCCTCAAAGTAGTGGCACTCATTTCTTCTTCATCCCCAGTGGTGACTACTTTATTATTTATCACAAATTTAAGCTTCTGATGGAGAGAGGATGGGAGTGCTTTGGCAAAGTGTATCCACGGCCTTCCTAATAGGCAATTGTAAGAAGGATTAATATCCATAACTTAAAAGTCCACTTCATATATACATGGGCCTATTTGGAGTTGGAATGTGATATTTCCAATTACTCTGTGACACATTCCATCAAAAGGTCCAACATGGTATGGCTACTTTTGATGTTAGACTAATCGATAGGGAGTATGCTTAATACAGTCATAGGCATGACATTAATGGCTGACCCATTATTTATAGATACTTTGGGTAAAATGCATCCCTTACAATAGGTAGTGATATACAGAGCTTTATAACTGCCCCTGTCTCTAGGTGGGATCTCATCATCAGTGAAGGAGATATAATTATTGGTCATGATGTTGTTCACTAATCGATCCAACTTGTTCGCGAGGACATCCAAGGGCATATATGCTTCGTTTAGCACCTTCAATAATGCATTTTAGTGAACATCAAAATTAAGAAGCAAAGTAGCACAAAAATCTTTATAGGTTGTTTGCTTAATTGGTCTACAATGTAGTATTCACTATGCTTAATGAACTTAAGAAACTTTGTGGCTTCTCTTTCACTCACTACTTTTTTTATTTTTTGGGGCTCAAAATTTTTTTTTGGGCCCGAGTGGTACTGGTGCTTGAAGATACATCAGCCTTCTATTTTTCTTGACCTAGGAGAGCATAACATCTATCACTATAGGTTAGGTGACTAACTCTTGACAGTTCTATTACAGTAGTTGAGGGAGTTAGTTCTCCAATCATCACTACTTGATTCTCGTGCTTCCATGGGATAGCTTTGTTGCTCTTATACGAGAATGTTTTAGGTATTTCCATAATTAACTTTGTGTAGGTGTCAAAAAAACTGACCTCAAAACTTGACTTGCCATAGAGAATGAAGGGTCGATTTCTCCCATAAAGTGGCTGCATGATTTCATCTCCTATCATATTAATAGATTTCAGCAGTACGTGTAATTTCATGATAGAATTCTATCTAGCCTTCATTCATCATTATTTGAACCATGACCTGAATGCCTTAGATGTTTTTAGGGTATGACCTATAATTGTGTAGAAGTCACAGAAGTTGTCGGGATTGTCTTCCAATTTTTTTGTTGCATTGAACAACCTGACTAACATCAATGCTTGCCAAACCAAGAACATTGGTATTCTACATCCTCTATGCTTACTTTTACTTTATATTTTTCTTAATGTCAATCATGGTTGTAGCTGGTTTAGTGTGGTTTGGTAAAAAATTTACAGCAATATTTGGTCCCTGGTTTATCCTAAACTGTAAGACTTTTGAGTTAATTAGATTTTGCATGTTTCGTTTAAAAGTTTGCAATTCTCAATGTCATCCCTATTACCCCAGCATGGTATTAATAGTGGATGTTAGGGTTATACCATTACATGTATGGTGGTTTCTTTTTTGGGACATAGATAGTGGCCACTAAATGATTTTGAAGCAAGGTTGGGTAGAGCTCTTTATAGGTCATAGGGTTAGAATCAAAATGTTGTCATTATTGATTTGCACCTCGATTGCCAAGTGCATTATTGGTTGCTCGATTGGTACTTTGGTGACCTTATGGGGGGTAGCTTTGTGGTGGGTTGAAGGGGATTGCAAAAAATGGGTTGTAGGTTATGGCATTAATTGGCTGAGAGGGTATGGGGATAGGGCGAGAATACAGCGTGCTTGGGTATTGAAGGTCAGGTAATTGACACTATTTTAGCTAAGATGAGCTCGCATAGCTTATGGCATTAGCCTCTCCTTCTTTTTTTTTACTAGCAATAGGCTTCTTGCTTAATCTAACTATTTCCCCAATAGACATTTTACCACTCTTGATAGTAGCATCGATCATTTCTCCAAAGAAAATTAAGTTTGCAAATCTCTTGGTGGCATTTCCTACGAGCTTCTCATAATAAAGAGCACGTAGGGTATTAATGAAAATGACTGTCATCTCTTTTTTTGTAAGGGGTGGTTGGACTAGGGCTGCTTATTTTTTCCACCTTTCGGCGTATTGCCTAAAACTTTTAGTGGATCTATTTTCAAAATTCATTAGGGAAAGTCAATTTGGTGCCCAATCTAACACATGCTGGCATTGATTTAGAAAGGCCTTAGTCAAGTCAGCCCATGATTGGATTTTCACACTATCTAGCCTGATATACCATCGAGCTGCTACCCCAATAAGACTATGCTGGAAGCAATTGATAAGGAGCTTTTCATCTTTCTCGCACTCGATCATCTTTTGTAGGTATATTCGAAAATGGATAGAAAGGTTAATGTTTCTATTAAAATTTTCAAACTTCGAGACTTTGAACTTTGAGGGAATGACAAGGTTGGGCACCAAAGACAACAATTATGTGTCAAGAACTCTAAACTTGTCACTCCCCTTGATAGCTTGGAGGCATGTTTCTAGTAGCTAAAATTTGTTTACTTCTTCCGCAGTCATAGTGGACTTTTGACCTTTTATTTTCTCTGGTTCCTCATGTTCAAGGGTTATTAGATTTGCTGATGAAACTCTTGCATTCACCCCTTGAGTGCTGGGAATGGATTGACCTGCCATAATGGGATTAAGATAGATGACTGGTGGATCCTGAGCAGTAAATGTAGGAGCGGGCCATTGTTCTTGTCTAGTTTCCCCTTGGGCAGGTTATGGATTATTGGCAGGGGGACTTTCAATGTTAGAAGGATCATTACTTGTTTTAGCAATACAGGCTTGCCCTTATTCTTTCATAAAGGCAGTCATTAGTTCCATAAGTTTTGTGATTTGATTCTACATTTTGTATTGCTGATGAAGCATCTGGTCTTGTGATTCCTTAACCATTAGCTCAAGTCGCTCAATACAAGCTTCATGATTACTCTCCATGATTTGCTTACGGTGTCGTGTGTTGTAGTGGCATGTGATGTAAGTTTCGTATTCCTAATTGATCTTAGAATCCCTTGCACTTTTATGGCCCAATTCTCATATTAGACTTTTTTTAAAAATTTATTTATTGATGAGCATTTATGATGCAATGACAAGCTAAGATAATGAATGATTGATGCAAGTGCAATGAAAAATGGTGAAATTAAATGTGTATATGCATTAGAGATAATTGATTCTTGGAACAGCTTCATCAATAACATCATTCATAGAGTCACAAAAGGGTTTTTTTTATCTTTTATGACATGGTAACATCTGAAAGGATCTAACATGATTACATGGTGTAATCATAAAATCAAGAAAACCCAAAAGTCATTGCTCACGATCTCCAATAGGTACAATGTCTCACCTTATGGATCGAGCTGCTTTAATCATGTCATTCATCTTTCATTGAGCCATCTAAACTTGCTCAATGAGGTTCTAATGTTGTTCTTAATAGTTTAAATGTGCTTGGTCGATTGTCATTTGCCAATCAAGTTTGTGTTGCTCGGAAACCCTTGTTAGTTCATTGATATGACCCTGATGATCCTGAAGAGAATGTTCTAACTCCTAGATTCTATGAATGAGGGCTTCATTTTCAACCCTGATGGCTCTCATATCTCATATTTGTGCCTCGAGTCTTTGATTCCTTCATTGGTAGGTGGAAGCAAGAACATGTACCCTTATGAACTTTTCTTTGCTAGTTCTGACTTCTTTCTTTTGCTGATATTCAGTTCACGATTAAGAGTGGCAACTTTTGCTTCCCATTCGACTGATGTCTTGCCAATGCGTTAGGACTTGTTAGCTTTCAGGAGTGTCACATAATCCTTGGTCAAGCTCTCAAGGTCATCTTTCAAGCGATCTCTTTCTTTAATGAATTGATCTATTTCACCGCTCCTAAGATAGATATCCATCTATAGTTGGCCTTTTTCCTCCTTAAGTTAGGAGATTTCTGTAGCAAAGGATGCCTTTTCTTACTTAAACTCCCTTTTAAGTAGCTTGATCTAGCAAGGTGGTTCCTCTATTGGGATTTGCAATATCTCAGAGTTAGGTGGTGGCAATGGATCATTGATATGGCAGAGTCTCCATTTTTTGTATCCAAGCATGGTGGCGCTTTCTTTCCAGTATCTTTCCATGCAATGGATCTTCTTCCAAGCTTGGAAAGCTAACTGGACTTTCACTTTATAATTAGGCTTTTCGTATTCAAAATCCTAATGTCCTAAGTCTTTGAAGAATAGGATGAATTGCTAGCATTGGAATTGATGCAATACCAAAAAAGAAGCGTAACTAGTATTTCCCTACAATGTGTTATCTGGAGCATGGAATCAGTACCTCACTAGCTATGTCTTATCTTAGTTTCAATTCTTTCGATCTTAACTTGTCACCATTTTGATATAACCCTCTTTTAATGCATGAATCTTATAGAAATACAAATCCAAGTTTTGATGAAAAAGATTTAATCTCATATACGCATCGGAGAGATGGGGAATATAGAGATTCTCAATAAGATAACCTCTGGATTTTACTTTGAAAAATGGAATATTTCACCTCAGGCACTGGAGAAATACCCACATGGAATATTGTGACACCTTATTTTGTCCAAGCTAATTTGTAATAATATGGAGCATGGACGTAATAGGTGGTGATGTCGCCTGACAAAAAAGTATTTTGAGGATGTAAAAAAGGCCTAGGGATCATATCAAAGGTAAATCCAAAGAGATGGCATCAAATGATGCAGTCCAAGGTATCCGGGGAAAAAAGATAAGGGAAAATTCACAATTTTACTTGAATGCATTGATACATAGTTCTCATATATCGATACAATGTTCCAAGGCACCAAAAATTTGAAATGTCCCTATTTGTATCGATACAACATGTAGATGTATCGATACATAAGCCTCTATACTGATACAGGACCTTATGTATCGATACTAGACCATGCCAGGGCTAAAACATGCATTTTGTAAAGGAATGTCTCGATACATATCAACATGTATCGATACAGTGGTTCATAGTATCGATACATTGATCATTGTATCGATACAATGTTCATTGAATCAATACACACAAGGTTTTTGGACCAAATATATCAATACATTATGCTATGTATCGATACATGCTAGCCATTTTCACGGTTCAGGCATTTTTGACTCGTCCACCATTCATCCAAAACTAAATTTTAGCTTAGTTCTTTGCATAAAGAAAGATTAAAACACATATGAGATTACGAATTTAGACTTTTGAATTAATGATAACATCTTTTTGAAGTCTAAATTGGATTAAAAAAAGTCAACATCACATGATCACCCTACTCCTTAGCTTGTTGACCAACATCACCATCAGCCACCCTATTTGCTGGAAAAGTTTGTTAGCATTTAATCCAGCCATTGTATGCACATCACATTGGTAGCAAGTTACTTCCTACAGCCACCCTATAGCAATCATGCTGACATCACTTTGTCCCCCTTGAGAAATGGCCAAAAACACCTCCAATTTAGCTCCAAAAGGCTAGTATAAATAGACTACTTCTATCTCAGCAGAAAAAAGGTTAGATTCTAGCTTATTTACTCTTCCAAAAAACACACTCATACACCAAGAAAACCAAATCCTGTAGCTCTTCACCCGCCACTCAAAAACAGCCCCAAAACACTTACTTTCATCCATTACATACTCAAAAAATCACCTTCATCCCTAGAACCAAAACCTACTCATTTTTCTCTTTTACTTGCTCATCAATAACAAGGAAACCAAGGAAATTCCAGCCATCTCTACTACACCAATTGTTTGGCCAAGAAGTGAAGTTTTATTGGTATAACTTCTCATTTTATCACTTTCATTTTCTGTTTTTCAGCACCTTTATCATGTTTCCATCACCCTCCATGTTTTCATCACCCTCTTAGGATTATCATGCATTATTGTGGCTTTTAGGTTGTGGTAGTTTAGGATTTGGATGCTTTAATGTGCAAAATGCCTTATTTCATCCTTATTAGTTTGATATCTCTCACTCATGCATTTTATGCCATGTCTATGCATCTTGTTAACCTTAAATCCATTTATAAATCATTAGCCTAACATATTTCAAGCACATTTACACATTAACTTGCATGAATCATTGTCATTTTTAGCATCCATAACATTTTCTAGTCAAAGTGCATAACACTTTCTTTGTCTAGGCCATTAGTAAAATTAGCATCCCTATTCATATTGTGTGTCATACCCTTGTATGTTTATTGTCAAAATGCATGTTTGATGGATGATAAAAACTGATTTTCAAAATCCCCCAAGCCAAGCATGTTAACCTCAACCAATGAGGATTAGCATGGACATAGCATTTTCCTTTAAGCTAGCAAAATATTTTAGGGAAAATTGAGCTTTTTCGAATCTGGAATCTTGGTTAAGCGAGCTCAAATCTTCTGATTTTCCAACAAAAATTGCTTTACACTCATGCCCGAAATGTTTGTGCCCTGTTTTTAGTCAAAACCTTGAGTGGTATGATTAGTGGACTGTTTCATTGTCCCAAACTACTCTGGGGCTGTGCAAATGAGTTCGTGATGCTCATGCCACTCTTTCCCATCATCATGGATGTTCAAATGTCAATGACTCGAATGTAGACCCATAAACATAAGGAAAACAAGAAATATCCCCTGCTTTGGCTTGTCCCTCGCTGGCAGCACTACTGTTACAAATTGAAAAATCATTTTAAAATCCCAAAAGATTTTCAGTGAATTTTGTGATATTTTTCTCAGAAAGTGTGTCAAAATACCTTTAGAACGAGATCTTGTTCATCTCCGGATCAGTCTAGATGAGAAAGTTATGATTTTTCAATTCTAAACTGTCCAGAACCTTTGGAATCCGAACATGTATTCTGGTTGGGCCGTTCAGGTCCACTAAATGATTTTTCTAAATTTTTTAAGCATTTTTCCTAAAATGTTCATGAAATTCCCTTTCTGGAAAGGTATTATTTGTGATTTTTTGACACCAAATGAGCCAGAAGTGATTTTTCAAAATTTGACACACCTTGTCACTCCTATGCTCTGCTAGCAGCTCAATCAATCGAATTTGAAAATTTATTCTATTGGAAAGTGACTTTTTGGGATAGTGGGAATATTTTTAGGATGACCATCATCGAGTCACCTTTCTAATGGTGTCTCGTCCACCTTCTAAATCCTTCGAATCAATTTAGAATGAATTTGGGAAGCAAGATAGCGCGATGCTATCCCCTATTTTTGGTTTTGATCAAAATCGAGTTGTTATTCCAAATTTCATCCCGAGACATTCAAATGTTTCCATATCACCACGCTTAGACTCGAGACATACTTTAACATCCCACAAGCTCATATCAAGGCATAAACATATTTTACATCTTTACCATCCTCATTCACAATAAATGTTTTTGCTAAAAATTGTTGAATGCTCACCCATTTTCTAAATCATGAAGTTTTATCATCCACAAGGGTACTCCAACCTCGTCTTTCCGAGGGGACACTCCAACCCTGTTTTTTAAAATTATCAAAGTAAAAAATCTTTCTTTGTCAAAATTATTTGTCATCCATTGGGATACTCCAACCCCTCTTTCCAAAAAGATACTCTAGCCCTATCTTTCAACTATAAATTAATCATTCTTTTTTTCTTCTCGAATTTCCACGAATATGTCAAACAAACATTGTTTAATCTAGTACTCCAGATACATCTCGAAAATTTTTGATTCAGTTCTTCCCAGATAATCGATTCTAATAGCAAGATAAATTCCTATAGTCCACCCATTTTCTTTATCATTGCATTTAATGATCCATGTTATGTTACTTCATTTATTATCTTACTAACATGATTTCTTTGTGACGATTATTTGCATTCATATTTTCAAACATTTCCAAATAAAATTAAAGGTAATGTTTCGTGTGGTATCTCTCCAGTGCCTAAAATGGAACATTCCATTTTCAAAGTAAAATTAGAGGTCATTTTTATCAAAAATCTCTATGTTCCCCATCTCTTTGGGGTGTATATGAGATTAAATTTTTTTCATCAAAACCTGGATCATTTATATAAGATTCATGCATTCGAAGAGGGTTATATCGAAATAGCAACAAGTTAAGATCGCAAGAATCAAATCGAGATAAGACATAGCTAGTAAGGTACCAATTTCGGGCATCGTGAAGACATACCAACTCTGAAACCCAAACAGTGAATCTTTGTATTACGTAAACCACGAGATCGATGTTTTGAGTTTCGTAACTCAGAACATAGGTCTCAATAGGCATCCGATCATGCTAGCCCAAAATGATCGGTGGCGACTCCAAGCGTTGGCCATTTCACGATGGTTATTTGAGACCAATAAGATGAGTGATTTGTCTTATGATCCCCCTTACTGTATAATAAGTCAAGAATCCATACATTATCGTTCTTATCACATTGCCAAAGAACAATCTCGGTCAAGAAGATATTTCCAAGTCAGTAAAGTATTTTAAGTCGTACCCACTCTTAGATCCGCAAGGATCCACCCCGGGGTATGTTGCAAAAAATGTTACCCTTAGTTTTATTTGAAATGATTGGAAAACATGAATGCAAACAATCATCACAAAGAAATCATGTTAGTAAGGCAATAAATGAAGTAACATAACATGGATCATTTAATGCAATGATAAAGAAAAGGGATAGATTATTGGAATTTATCTCGCAATTGGTATCGATTATTTGGGAATAACCGAATTGTCAATTTTTGAGATATACCTAGTTTCTTGATTGAACAAGTTTTTTTTTACATATTCATGAAAGTCTAAGAAGGAGAAAATTAATTGGAGTTGAAAGACAAGGTTAGAGTTTCCCTTTACAAAGGTAGGTTTTGAGTATCCTTGTGGATGACAAATAATTTTGACAAAAGAGGATTTTTTTAATCTTAACAATTTTGACAAGCAGAGTTAGAGTATCCCCTTGGAAGGTCGGGGTTAGAGTATCCCCATGGATGGCAAATCATTTTGACAAAGGAAAGTTTTTTCAATCTCAATAATTTTGAAAAATAGGGTTAGAGTATCCCTTCGAAAGGGTAGGGTTAGAGTATCCCCAAGAGTGACACGTCTTACACTCTTTAGAGAAGTCGAGTTGGAAAACTTAAGTTAGCAAATCCTTGTGATGTAGGGAATGTGTGAGCCTTTCGACAACTTTTGGCAAATAAAATTATAATGAATGAGGATGGTAAAGATGTAAATGTGTTTGTGCTTTGATACAAGCCAATGGGGGGTCAACATGTGTTCTTGAGTCTGATCGGGGTGATATGGAGACATTCAAATGTCTTGAGACAAAATTCATGAAGATAACTCAATTTTGACCATAACTAAAAATAGGGGACAGCATCGCGCTATCCTGCTTCCTAAATTTATTCTAAATTGGTTTGGGGGCTTTAAGGGGTGGACAAGATATCGTTAGAAAGGTAACTCGATGAGGGTTAACTTAAAAATATTCCTCATATCCCAAAAGGTCACTTTCCAGGGGAATAAATTTTCTAGTTCGGACAAATTAAGTTGCTGGCAGAGCATATGAAAGGCAAGAAATGTCAAAATTTTTAAAATCGCCCCAACTCATTTAGTATCACAAAATTGCAAACAAACCTTTCTGAAAAGGGGATTTCATGAATCTTTTAGGAAAAATGTTTAAAAAATTTGGAAAAATCATTCAGTAGGCCTAAACGGCCCAACCAGTATACATGTTCGAATTCTAGAGGTTCCAAATAGTTTAGGCTTGAAAAATCATAACTCTCTCATCTAGAATTATCCAGGGGTGAATAAAACACCGTTTTAAAGATAATTTGACGTGATTTGAAGGACAAATATAAAAAAATTCATGAAAAATCATTTAGGATTTTAAAGGATTTTAAAGTGATTTTTCAATTTGCGACAGTTGTGCTTCCAATAGGGGACAGAACAAAGCAGGGGATATTTCTTATTTTCTTTATGTTTATTGGTCCAAACTTGAGTCATCAACCTTTGAATGTCCATGACTGAAGGGAAAGAGTGGCATGAGCATCACGAACTCATTTGCGTAGCCTTAGAGTATTTTGCGATGATGAAACAGCCCGTTGATCATACCGCTTAAGGTTTCAACTCAAAAACAAGGCATAAACATTTTGGGAACAAGTGTGAGGCCATTTTCATTGCAAAATCAAAAGATTTGAGCTCGTTTAACCAGGATTCCAGATCTGAAAAAATTAATTTTCCCCAAGATATTTTGCAAACTTTAAGGAAAATGCTAAGTCCATGCTAATCCTCATTGATTGAGGTTAACATGCTTGGCTTGTGGGGTTTTGGAAATTAGTTTTTGACAACCATCAAAGATGTATTTTGACAAGGAAAAGACAACAAACATACATGGGGATGGCATAGAACATGAATAGGGATGCGAACTTTACTAATGGTTTAGATAAAGAAAATGTTGTGCATTATGACAAGAAAATGTTATGGATGCTGAAAATAACAATGATTCATGCGAGCTAATGTGTAAATGTACTTGAAATGTTTTAGCCTAATGATTCATACATGGATTACGAATAACAAGATGCATGGATATGGCATAAAATGCATGAGCAAGAGATATCAAACTAATAAGGATGAAATGAGACATTTTACATATCAAAGGGGCATTAAGGCATCCAATTCTTAAACTACTACAACCAAAATCCACAATAATGCATGATAATCCCAAGAGGGCAATGGAAACATGGAGAGCTCACTAAAATGATAAAGGTGCTGGAAAAAAAAAAGATGAAAGTGATAAGGTGAGAAGTTATACCAACAAAACTTCATTTTTTGGTCGAATAGTTGGAGCGGTAGAGATTGTTTGAATTTCCCTATTTTCCTTGTTAATAAGTAAGAAAAGGAGAGAAATAATGAGGTTTTGGTTTTGGGATGGATGAGGGTGATTTTTAGAATGTGTAATGGTTGGGAATGAGTGTTTTGGGGCTATTTTTGGGTGGTTAGTGAAAAGCTATGGGATTTTGTTTTCTTGATATGGGAATGTGTTTTATGAAGCTAAAAATTAGCAAGAATGTAACCTTTTTTAGTGGAGATATAAGTGGTTTGTTTATACCAGCATTTTGGAGCCAAATTGGAGGTACTTTTAGCCATTTCTCAAAGAGGACAAAGTGATGTCGGCATGGTGGCTATAGAATGGTTGTAGGGAACAACTTGCTACCAATGTGATGTGCCTAGGGTGGCTAATTGAAATGCTGAAATGATTTTCTAACAAATAGGGCGGCTAATGGTGATCTTGGTCAACCAACTAAGGAGTAGGGTGATCATGTGATATTGATCATTTTGATCCAATTTAGATTTCAAAAAAATCTTTTGGTTAGTTCAAAAGCTTAAATTCATAATCTGATATGTGTTTTAATCTATTTTGATGCAAAGAAATGAGTTAAAATCAAGTTTTGGATCAATGGTAGACGAGTCAAAAATGCCTGGACCGTGAAAATGGCCTACATATATCGACACATTGCATAATGTATCAATACATTTGGTCTAAAAACCTTGATGGCATCGATACAATGAACAATGTATCAATACAATGATCATTGTATCGATACTATGAACCACTGTATCAATACATGTTGATACATATCGATACATTTCTTTACAAAATGCATGTTTTGGTCTTGGCATGGCCTAGTATTGATATATGAGGTCCTGTATCAATACAGAAGCTCATGTATCGATACATCTACATGTTTTAATGATACAAATGGGGACATTTCAAATTTTTGGCACGTTAGAGCATTGTCGATTCGTGAGAACCATGTATCGATACATTTGAGAAAAATTATGAATTTACTTTTATATTTTATCCTCGAACACCTTGAACTACGTCTTCTGATGCCATATCTTTGCATTCAACTTTGATATGATCATAGGCCTTCTTGACCTCCTTAAAATACTTTTTCACCAGGCGATGATCATCACCCCCTCTCACGTTTGTAATCCAAATTACTTAAAAGAAGTAGCCTGGACAAAATAAGGTGTCTACAACACTAAGGCACAAGGTCACTCTATTGAGAATTACACCTTATTTAATAGAAAGGCACAAGTTTTACTAGAAAAGGTTATGATTAAGGTCAAACAAGGGCCTGGACCTAACATTTGAGCTAATCCATTTCCTAACCATGCGAAGCCAAGAATGAATACGATGATTGAAAAGAAAAGATGTTAGGTTAAAAAAAGCATCAAAGAAGTAAAAACCTCGACGAGCGAGGTTTAGCAAGCTTTTATGAAAGAAGGAATAGTGTTAGAGGTTAAAAACTTAAAAAAACCACTAAACTATCCTATTGCCACTATGGTCGAGGGCATATTTTGCAACACTACCCACTTTTTCTAGAGATGGTCTAAGAGATGATGGATTGGTCCAAAATTAAGTTCTATGAAGAGCTTGAAGAGTACATCTGCCAGTCTATTAATGCCATAGATTATGAGAGACCTACCATCAATCAGGTTTTAAGTTGTTTCTTTCTCATGAATGTAGAGAAAAGAGCTCATGAAAGCTTAAAGCAATATACTGTGAGGTGGATGGAAAAAAGTCAACCAAATTCACCCCTTGCTGACAAAGAAAAAAATGATTGTTAGATTTATTGGCACATTACAAGTGCTTTATCATGAGAAGTTAGTAAGAAAACCTTGAGGAGCTTTGCAGATATAATCATGTTGCATGGAATGATCAATGAAACTATGAACAAAGGCTCAAGGAAGGGAAATATTTTTGAAGGAAAAGGAAAAGTTAAAGCCAAACAACAATCGAAATCTAGTATTGGAGCTAGTTTATCTCAGACTCATATTAAATCAGATGCAAAATAAGTGGCTATTAAAGAAGACTGCAAGGTCATAGAGAGCATAGATAGTCAGAGCTCTAATGAATTTGGTCTATCAAGTCTCGATATAAGCTAAACTGGTCAATGGGGTCAAAAAGATGGAAAAAAGTCAATGATTTCTATGATTTTTATGCCATCTATGGCCATACTCTTCAAACATGCAAAGGATTCTATGCTATGTTTTAAAAGATGATGAACAAGGGTAGCATCATATTCTATGATAAAAAGTAAGCCTCACATGCTGAGTCTACAAATGTTGTTAACACTATGGAATAGAAGGGAGAAATCCTCTTTACAGGTTAGAAGGCCACTAGTCTTGGATCATTCAACTTCCACCACCTTTTCCTTATAAAGATGATAAGGCACTGTCTTAGAAATATGAAAGCAAAATTTTAATCAATGGAAAGTCTAATTAGGAAATAGGAAATGTTGACTTTTTCAGGGTAAGCCACCTATTTGAAGTGGCAGATGCTATGCCTCAAATGCATCAAAAGGTGAAATTTAGCAAAAAAATACTACTTCTGCTTCTCAAACAATGAAGTCTACAACCAAAACTCAGTTCTAATAGCTGTGAAAGAGCCATTGAGCAAGAAAAAAGCTACCGAATTCTTTAAGTTCATTAATATAGCAAATATAGCATTGTAAATTAGTTGAACAAGCAGCTTGCCAAGATATATATGCTGTATCTTCTATTAAATTTTAAAGCTCATATAAATGCCCTCTTCAAGGTCTTAAATAAGGCATATGTCTCTCCAAACATCCTAATAGGCCAATTCAATTGCCTAGTAAGTAACATCACTATCGACAACTATATATTTCAATGATGATGAAATCCCTTATAGAGGAGAAGTATAAAACTCTACATCACCACGTATTGCAAAGGTACCATGTCACCAAAAGTGCTAATTGATAATGGTTCGGCTCTGAATGTAGTACTCTTATCATGCTTAAATAAGCTCCCTATTAACGCATCTTATATCCAAAATAATCGCATGATGCTATGAGAAATTAATGGAACTTGTAGAAACATTGTGGGAAACACCATCAATCCAATCCAAATTAGCCCCCGCACTAATGAAGTAAACTTTTAAATGATACTTATTGCTCCATCTTGTAACTACCTATTGGGAAGGCCTTGGATTCACTTTACGGGGGCATGCCATCATCGTTACATTAGAAGTTGAAATTCATCATCAAAAACAAATTTGCTAGTATTAGAGGTGAATAAGATATCATTACTGCTATCTTAACCGATACCCTGCATATCGAACCAGATAATGATGTCCCAAAATCTTTATTTCAATCCTTTGAGTTTGTCAATCCACTTATGTTAAGGAGGGGTTGCTAATGCTTGGTCCTTACCTATCAAATAGCAATTGTATGGGTCAAAAGTTAACTATTAGCAAAAGTACCTGGGCTAAAAATGGACTCAGAAAACACCTTTAAAGGATTGCTAGAGCCTTGAAAGTTGCCAACCACATCAATAAAAGAGGGTTAGGATTCAAGCCCAATGCACAGTAAAAAAGAAAACAAATTTAGAAGAGCCTTGGGATAAGACACAGGATATGAACTAGTGATATTTCCACCATTTTGAGAAAGTTTTTATCTAGGAGCACATGTGAATACTTGCTCTGCTAATGTTATGCTCAAACTGACAAGGCATTTGAGGATCCCTCTATCAATGCAGTTGATGAGCCAGAGACATAAATGATAGACCGAGAAACTAGTTTATGCCTTCTAGGATTTATTTCGAGCATTTGGATTGAAATTGAGATTCCTGTACTATTCAAGTCTGTTTTAAAGTAATGTTATGAACTAAACCTACATGCTTCTGCCAAAAGCATTTAGGATCCTTTGTATTAGCATCCATTTTATTAACTATTATCAATGAAAATGACTAAGCATTATGCATTTATCTTTTATTTTCATTTTCATATTTCTTGCCAACTCTTAGACCTTTCTCTACATTTTTTTTCTTCTATATTGGTTTTTTTTTGCATATTTTCAGGTATCACGGTGAAGGTGACATGAATATTCATACTGAGACTTTAAATGTTGATTTTGAACAACTAATTTGCATCAATGAGTTCGAGTTCGAGAGGTATTTTGAATAGAACCTAATACCTTCAAACTTGTTGAGGCTAATTAAATAAGAAGAAAAATAGATATTACCTCATTACGAACCCACTAAAACCATAAACCTTAGAACAAAGAAAGACCAAAAAAGAGTCTAAATTAAAACCTTTATAAACCTATCAACTCGAACTGAAATAATAAGTCTCCTTTAAGAATATAAGGATATGTTTGCCTAGTCTTACTAAGACATGCCCGAATTAGACACTAACATTATGGTCCATAAACTTCCTCTTAAACCCAAGCTAAGCCCATGTAAAAAATGCTTAAAAGGATGAAACTTGAAATGCTTCCAAAGATCAAAGAAAAAATGAAAAAGCAATTTGAGATAGGATTTCTAAAAGTATCCAAATACCCTAAATGGGTAGCTAATATAGTCTTAGTCCTTAAAAAGGATGGTAAAGTGTGAATATGCATGGATTATAGAGACTTGAATTGAGCTAGTCCAAAGGTAATTTTCCCTTGCCCCATATTGACACTCTAGTAGACAACACTGCTAAAAATGTACTATGTTCCTTCATGGATGAATTTTTAGGTTATAACCAAATGAAAATAGTAGTTGAAGACATGGAAAAGATCTTCATGACCATGTAGGGTGCAGTGATCCCTTTCAGGCTCAAGAATGCTAGCACCACCTACCAAAGGGCAATAGTTACATTATTCCATGATCTCATGCACAAAGATATCGAGGTCTATATGGATGATATGATCACTAAATTGCCAAAAGAGAGTGAATTCTAGTTAAACCCCGCTAAATGCACATTAGCATTACATTTGGCAAACTAGTAGGCTTCATTGTAAGTGAAAAAAGGTTTAAAGTTGGTCTCTATAAGGTCAAAGCCATTCAAAACTTACCACTACCTTGAATTCCAAAAAAAGTAAGAGTTTTCTTAGAGAGGTTAAACTATACAGCTTGATTTATATCTCAATTACCTGATAATTGCAATCCAACCTCTTGGCTTTTTATAAACAAAATCCCAGAGAATGGAATAAAGAATGCCAAAAGGCCTTTGATAAAGTCAAACATTATCATTTGAAACTTTTAGTAGTTATACCACTAGTCAAGTTGACCTTTAATCTTGTACTTATTAGTTTTTGACAAGTTGTTAGGCTTAGGTCAACATGACAAGTCAGGTAAGAAGGAATAGACTATCTACTACTTAAGCAAAAAGTTCACAAAATGTGAAAATAACTATTCAATAATAGAAAAGCTATGTTGTGCTCTATCTTAGTGATCTAAAGGTTAAGGCAATATATGTTGTACCACTAATCATCATTTATCGCCAAACTCGATTTCGTCAAGTATTTATGTCAAGCTCCCACCTTGTCAGGGATATTAGTCAGGTGGTAAGTCTTGCTTTTTGAGTACAATATCATGTATATGAACTAGAATGCCATCAAGGGTAGCGTAATAGCATACTTTTTGGTAAGCAATGCAATGGGTGTCTATTAGCTTTTAGAGTTAAAGTTTTCTAACAAAGACTTGATATGCATGCCCAAGGTAGAGAACATTATCAAGTATATTTTGTCCTGGAAAATGTAATTTAATGGAACTTTAAATGCACTTGGGGTAATTTTATCTCCTATAATGGAAACTACCACCCCTTCACTACAAGACTAAACTTTAACTGCACCATCAATATAGCTAAATATCGTCATGTAACTCTAAGCTGTCATTGAGAGAGGTATCCAAACACTACAAGTATTTGGAGATTTAGCCTTGGTCATCTACCAACTGAAAGAAAAATGGCAAACTTGTGATGCTAACTAATTCATTACTAGAGTCTAATCTCATAACTCAGAAAAGAGTTTCATGACACCAGCTTTTAGCATTTACCTTAGAAAGAAAACCAAATCACTGATGCTTTAGCCACCATGTCATTTATGTTCAAAGTAAATCAAGAATCAAACATTGCTCCTATTTAGATGAGCATTTATACAACTCCAGTGCATTTTGAAAATGCCAAAGAAGAGAATGATGATTTACCATGGTATCATGACATCCTAAAGTACATTAAGGGTTACTGAAATTAAAAATAAAATGATCCAAATGTTAGCTGCAAACTTTATTTTGGATGATAAAGTTATGTACAAGAAAGGTTGAGATAAGTATTACTTTCATGCATGGATGCCTTTTAAGCCAAAAGAAGTCCATGAAAGAATTTGTGGTATGCATGCTAACCGATATCGAATGACAAAACAAGTCCTGTAATAGGCCTACTATTAGTTGACTCTTAAAAAGGATTGTATTAACTATGCTCGAAAGTGCCACAAATGACTAATCTATATGAAAAAAATCCATGTCCCATCGACATCTCTACATGTTATGATAACTCTATCTCTTTTTTTTATGTGCCGCATAGACATAATTAGATTGATTACCCTTAAGGCTTATAATGGACACTGTCATATTAGGGTTGCTATTGATTATTTCACCAAGTAGGCAGTGGCAGCTTCATATGCCAATGTCACCAAATCTATTAAAAGCATATTTGTGAAACATGATATCAATTGTAGATATGGCCTTCAAGAGCAGATTATTACTAATAATAAACATAACCTAAAAAAATGATGCAAGTATTCTGCTCTCAATTCAAGATTTAACATTGAAATTATGTCCTATACTATTCGAAAATAAGCGAGGCTATTGAAGCAACCAATAAGAATATCAAGAAAATAGTTGGAAAGATGGCTGAAACCTATAAAAATTGGCATAACAAGTTGCATTTATCATTACATGCCTAGCACATAGCAGTGTGAACATTCATGAGTGCTACCTTATTTTCTTTGGTCTATAACATGAAGGCCATCCTACTTATTGCAGTTGAAATTCCTTTACTCAAAGGCATCATGGAATCACAAATTGAAGAGGTCGAATGGGTCAAAAATCAATATGAATGGCTCAAACTTATTGAAGAGAAAAAAAATGAAAGCCATCTATCAAGAGTAGATGTATCAAAAGTGCATGATAAGAATTTTCCAAAAACGTCCATCCTTATCAATTCTGAGAAGGTGACTTAGTACTTAAACAAATTCTACTAATCCATAAAAATGGTTAAGGAAAATGAACACCCAATTGGAAAGGCTTATGCATTGTAAAGCATATATTTTCCAAAAGAGCCTTGACTTAACCGAGATAAACAGTAATGACTTACCCAATCCTATGAATTCTGATTCTGTCAAAAAATACTATGCCTAAAAGGATTCTAGGATGAAAACTGAAAGGCCATCCTATACTCTTTCTATTTTTGCTACTTCAAGAAAAAAAACAAAACAACAAACATAAAAACAAGAAACAAAGAAAGAACCAACTCAAATGACTAGACTCTTCTTTACCCAAACCAAATCAAACCCAGACCATCACTAGCCTAGACCATAACCAACTTACCCTACACCTGCAACCTTGACAAACCACCAAATCATAATTGAACTCACCTATTTTATGCCAACCTACTCTATCGAATCTTATCCTTACTTGCACTTGAAAAGTGGAAGCTACATAACCTTGAGGCCTCTGTCCCATCATGGGGCAATCTAAAGAATTTTTTTGTCAGTTTGTAACACCAAAATGATTAATTATTTTAGAATGGTTTTTGTAGACAATAAATGGAAAACTCACATCACTAGCACCATGGACTAAGCAGCCGATAAACCCTTCTTAACTTTCTATATCCTAAAATCTTTCATGATCCTATAATTTATCATAATTTATACCTTTCTTCTTTTAAATGAAAAACAATCACTTGATTTCTTACAAGGTCCTTTTGTTACTCTAGCATCACATGTTGCATTGTCATTTAATTGATAATGCTTGATAAACAAAAAACTGATAGTAGGATTTCCTAGCATTACTTTAAAAGATGGAACTTTGTAAAGAATTTAGTTTCATGTCTAAAGGTCAAAAATGAACCTTGGGGCCATAATGGTCTTTCCTTTTGACCCCACATCCTAAAAATATGCTCAAAACCTCTTCCCAATAAGGCTAAGCCAAAAAATAAGGGGCTAAAGTCCATTTCAAACTATCATCTTGACAATCAAAGTTTAAAACATTCCATCCAGTCCAACAAAGACACCCGTTGAATCATAATAGGCAAAAAGGAATCTTCCATACTCACAAACTCAATGTAACGAAAGTCCCCAAACATGAGCCATTTAAGCTTAGGTCTATCCTTTCACAATCATGTACCATTTGTACCTCTCAAAAATGACTTTAACATGCAAAGCCTCTAGAAATCTAAAGCGAGATTAATAAACCCTTAGGGAAGATGCCACCCTATCAAAATCATAGAAGATTAGAAGATTGAAAAGGCCAAAAAAACTAATTGTTGGATTAGATTTTTAAAAGAATCACTTTTGCATCATTTGAGCATGCATTTACATCTTTATGCATAACTTATATAGTAACTAACATTCTTCAGGTGTGAACTCCTACTCTCAAAAGTCAAAACTAAGCAAATCTTTAGGTACATATTCATGTTTTCAAAAAGCCTTGAAATGTTCCAAGTAAAAATCCCTCATCTTATGAGTGTGTAAATTGAAAAGGCCATTCAAGAAAGGTACCTCAACTCGTATCTTTTCAGTCCTCAAAGAGCAAGATACCCTTTTTTTTTTTAGTCCTCAAAAAGTAGAATGCCTTCTTATTCTTTTTAGTCCTTAAAAAGCAGGATGCATTCCTTTTCTTTTTAGTCCTCAAAGAGTAGGATTTTTTTCTTATTTAGTCTTTAAAGAGCAAGATGCCTTATTTTACTTTTTAGTCCTCAAAGATCAGGATAACTTTTTTTTCTTTTTAGTCCTAAAAGAGCATGACACTTTCTTTTCCTTTTTAGTCCTCAAATAGTAGGACACTTTTTTCTTTAGTCCTTAAAGAATAAGTCATTTTTTCTTTTAGTCCTAAAAAAATAGGATGCTTCTTTTCTTTTGTTTTCACTCTTCAAAGGGCAAGAGGCTTACTTACCTCAATCCTTAAAGAACAAAACACTTGGCTACCTCAATATTTAAATAGTAAGACACTTATCTACCTCAATCTTCAAAGAGCAGGACATTTACCTATCTCAGTTCTCAAAGTGTAGGATGCCTACTTACCTTAGTCCTTAAATAACAAGATACATACCTACCCTAGTCCCCAAAGAGCAGGATGTTTGTTTACCTCAGTCTTCAAAGAGTAGAATGCTTACCTACCTCAGTACTCAAATAGTAGATGCATACTTGCCTCAGTCCTGAAGTGCACTCTAACTAGTGCCTGTTTAGGGGGCTAAACCCATGAAACTGTAAACCTAGTAGGAAGGTCAAACCGTTCAAAACTCATTGAAATTAGCTTATCAGTTGGGACCATTGCTAATAATACTTCGCCTATCTCAAGATAATACTAACTAGATCGTCTATTTTTTAGCGGGTACATAAAACCATCATCTTTCCTTGCTCCTAATACTTAGTAACAACTAAAGACAAGCATCTATAGACATTTATTTTTTTGACCAATTTTTGGCATTTCAAGATATAATCAAAAGATAATAGAATAAAAATAAAAATAAAAATGGGATGACTATCGAGTGCCATGTTGTCAGGCATTATTTTGCGGCATGACGCTAAGCAAAATTTTTTTGGGAAGTTCTAAAATGCCTATGGGTCATATTCAAGACAAATATAAAAATAACGCATCAAAGGTCACTATTTGGGGTGTCACTAAAGTTATTCAGATAAGCACTGTCAATTTTCCACTATTTATGACCAAAGGGAGGTATTCAAAGAGCTAAGTATTTGTAAGTCACATTGGTGCTTAATTATTGATATAAAGCTTTCACGTCACTAAAAATTCATATTTTCACATGTAGTATCGATACAAGAGGTTTAATATTGATACCTAAGATGTGGTTTCAATACTTACTATGTTTACCTTGACACAAGCCTTGGCAATGGCTAAAGTTATAATTTTTGGCAAAATATATTGATTTTGAGCCAAGGGTATCCATACAAAGCCTTGGAGTACGATATATACCTCTAAGTCTTAAGACTATAAATAATGTTTTACTTTCAGAATTAATACACACCTCATTGTATCAATATTTGTGGGTAAATATTGCTTTATGTATCAATACAAAGTGTTTTGAATCAATACACTAAGGCATTTTTCCAAATCAAGCCATCTTCCAGTCTTTAAAAATCTAATTCAAACATGTTTTTTGCACTAAAAATCATCATAATTCATGCTAAGCCTCAGCTATGGGCTTGTGATTGGACTTAAACAAAATTTTAAAACCCAAATAACTAGTGACAAGGACTTTTTCATGAAATATACAGTTTGTTAAAGGGCATACTTGGCTTTTCTCCAGTTATAGGCTATTACAGCCTTTCTGCACCACTACTTTGCATGTTGGAACCAATGGAAATAAGAGTAGCTGAGCATAGTACTTGAAGTTCTCCTTTAGTACATGAATGAAAGATCAAAAATGCCTTTGCCTTATCTCTAAAAGGCATTGGCTGAACTTTAAATCTAAAAAGGGATAAAGTAAGCTTAGTAGAAGGAAATAATCAATCATTTTTCAACAATTTCAAAAAACCTTCAACAACCTCTAGCCCCAAAAACACTCTCAAAAGCACTATTCCATTACCTTACACCCTTAACCTTCTGTCCATTCCTATGGCTCTTTAAAATCACCACAAAAAATATTTCCATGACCATCTATTCCATTTGTCATTCCTTTTAAAACTTTCGTCCACCAATACCCTACCAAAAAACTCTTTTTCCTTTCCATCATTTCCTTGCACAACATTAAAAAAAGAAAACAAAGGTGAGTTTAAAGTTGTTGCTTAGAAAAAAAGATAAAGTTTGAGGCTTTGGGTATATTTTCTCATATAGCTTTATTTTTTTGCTTATTTCTAACATTTGCATCATTTTGATGAATCATTTATGCTGCCATGACCATCCTACGATTTCCATGTGTTATTATTGCCTTGGTTGTGGTAGTTTTAGGATTTTGATGTTCTTTTGATGCCTTGATATTGTTGGGTAGGCCAAACATCTTTTCTTTCATTTTGTCATCAAGGTAATCCCTTATTTATGCATTTTTTTATCATGTTTCACATATTTTCATATGCTTAACACATATGTGAATGTTTTTCCTAACATGTATTTTCTTAAATTTTAAGGAGTCTTATGGCACAAAAATGCTATCTTGAAAATTCCAGCATACTTTTTTTTGCTTAAATATGTTCATGTCATCTTCTATAGCATGAGTTTTGATGCCATTCTTAGAGTTTTTATTTACCATGCATCATGTTTATCACCTTTTTGCATTCTTGTCATCTTTTCCATGTTAAAATGTCATCTTTATGTGTTTGCATGTGTTATCCATGTTCATCTTTATTTATGTTGTATTTTGTTCATGAAATCTTTGTCAAAATGCTTGCTTGTTTGCAAAAAAAAAAATCTTATCTTCAAAAAATCCCCAAGTTAAGTTTATGTTACCTTCAATAGATAGAGAATAACATGTATTTAATGTTCTCATAAAATTAGTTTTCCAATCTTAGGGACAAATTAAACATTTTAAACCTGGATTCATGGTAAAATAAGTTTAAATATGTTATTTTTTCAAACAAAATTTCCCTTCTTAGTTGATAAAGAATATATCTTAAGCCTTGATCTTGAGTTTAACTCCTTCATGGCGAAATGGTCAATGGGTTATTTCATCGTCCTAAACAACTCTGAGATTATGGAATGAAGTCGTGATGCCCATGTCATTCTTTTCCCTTTATTGTGGACATTCAGACATTTATAACTCGAATTTGACCCCCAAAAACCTGAAAAAAAAATCAAATAGTCCCCTATTTTTTCTTAGGTAGCACCGTCGTCCTAGTTTGAAAAATTATTTTCAAACTATAAATGATTTTTCTAAAATTTGTTTGATATTTTTTCTTTTAAAGGGCATTAAAGTACATTTCCAATGGTGTTTTGTTTGCCCTTGGATCATTCTGGATGAAGAAATTATGATTTTTTGAACCTCTACTATCTGAAACCTTAAAAATTAGCATGTTATTTTTTTGGGATGTTCTACTGATCAGATGATTTTTTATATCATTTAAATATTTTTCCCAAAAAGCACACAAAACTTTCTTTCTAGAAAGGTATTATTTATGATTTGCTGATTCTAAATGAGCCCAAAATGATTTTTCAAAGTCTATCATGCCCTTTCTTTTATACATGCTGCCATTATTGAAACAAGCCTAAACCGAAAAATTAATTCCGTTTAGAAGGTAATTTTTAAAAATTTTTTAGATATTTTTATATTAGTCCTCATCGAGTTGCCTTTCTAATAGTACCTCGCTTTCCCCTTGAAGCATTCAGATAGACCCAGAATAAATTTATGAAAGGAGATGATGTGATGTTTCCCATATTTTAACCCAATTTTCAAAGCGCGTTTATAGAGACATTCGAACATCTTGAAATACATCTGATTGGTTCCCCTGCAACATAAACCTTTTAGGCTTAGGTCAAGGCTTAAGACAAAAGTATATTTTATGCAAATCTTCAGTTTCCTTATTTCAAAATACCTTTTTTTTTTTAAATATCTTTTCCTTTCAAAATGTAAAAAGTTTTCATTTTCGAGGATACTCTAACCCCATTACCCTGAGGGGATACTCTAACCATGTTTTCCATCGAAAATTTAAATTTTCTCTTGCTGATTTTTTAATAATCCTAATTATTTTCTTAAATCATCAAAAATTTTCATTCTTGGGGATACTCCAGGCCCACAACATCGATGGGTTACTCTAATGTCATTTTCCATTAAAACTCAAATTTTCTCTTTAAGATTTATTCGGGATTCTTAATTATTTTCTTAAAATATCAAAATCTTTATCTTTGGTGATAGTTTAATCTCTGAGGGGATACTCCAACCCTGATTTTACCTTAAAGTTTAAAAATTTTCTTTTTTTAGGATATCTGGACTATTTCAATTAAAACCATTTTTTTGTCCCTTAAATTGCTACTGAATCCAAACCTATTTCTAAATTGTCATCTCGATTAGAGATAATTATGAGATACATTTCAATCGTCCCTCTTTTTTATGTACATTTATTTGTGAAATTATTATGATCTTTTTCATCTTACTAAAACATTTCCTTTTTGTTATGACTATCGTGCATTTATATTTAAAATTTGTTTTCAAAAAATTTTACAAGGCAATGTTCCGTGTTGGTATTTCTCTAATGCTTAATATGGAATATCCAAATTTTTAAAATTTAATTCAAAATTTATTTTCATAAAAAATCCTTTTGCTCCTAATACCTTTGCAGTGCATAAATGATATAAAAGTTTCTATCAAAATCTAGTTCATGCATTAAAGGGGATTATGTGTAAATAATCACCACATGGAACCAATTAAACAAAATTGAAGCAAAATATAGTTAATAGGTATAGATTTCAGGCATTGTAGGGTTGCTAAGCCTTCCCTATGCTAACGAACTCCCAAACCCAACCAATAAATCTCTAGACCTTGTAGACTTGAAATCAAAGTTTGAGTTTCATAACTTATGATATTATTTTCAATAAACATCTGATCATGCTTAGCCGAAAATGATCGGTTGTGACTTTAAATTTATGGGTACTTCACGATAACTTTACAAGACTAATTGGATAAGCAATTCATTCAATAGTCTCTATTCCTTCCATATTATCATGCCTAATCCAAATCCCAGCCAAGGCCTAACTCGAAGGCTCCGACCAAATAGCATATATCTTTTAAGTCATGTGCACCCACTTCGAATCGTCTAGAGAAAAAATGAAAAAAGGTGCGTGGCGATAGCTTGGTGACTCTATTAGGGATAAGATATAGAGAGTTAAGCCTACGAGTACCTTTATCTTGCTAAATTCTTGGCTTTTTCAAATTTTCATCATTATTTGTTTATAATCCCTTTCTTACTTTTCATGAGTTTTTTTCTTTATAACCGCCAAAAACTATTTCGTTTATGAATAAATGTCAACTTAAATAGGTATGGTCATATTGGAGTAAAACAAAAGGTTTGGTGGTTTCCCTGACACGTTGTGCACTTACATGTGCATTAGATTTCTACCAAACACCATGGTGAGGTTATGGTCCTAATTATTAGGAGGAAATGAGTTATCCACCCTTATGAGTATCCTTTGTATAGGTGTGGCGAGACCTTCTAAGGTGTAAATTAAGTAATATCTCTCATAAGTACCCTTATGCATTTGCATAGAGAAGTGATCCACTTATCGAACCTATTCTACCAAACCCATAATAGGCTTAGGATCGGGGTGCCTTTATTGTTTATTAAATGAATAAGCAATTCGAGTGCCAATCTGGGTGTCCACCTAACCTATATCATAAACCTTATAAGCTAAACTATGTCAAATCATACCAAAGTGCTTAGAATAACTTAAAATAAGGTCATGAAGGGAAACACTTCTTACCTTCACTCCTATATACCATGTTATGCAAGCGATAATAAACACTATTGCCTACATTTGTTATATTATCTCATAATCATTTTTAAGGTATGTTGTTATGTTCTATGGCTAACACCCTTTAATAAGTGGTGACAAATGAATGCCACCAACAATGCCCCATGCAATCATAAAAAAATCATAGCCACTATTGTCCTTATGAGGTGTTATGTCATTTTGGTATAGCCCAGGCACGCCATTATGCTATCTGTTTGTTATTGATTGTCATGTTCACCTCAAGGCACCATGCCATCCATTGTTGGGGCAATCTCAATGATGTACTTTTGTTGCTACTTTTTATATATGCCCTTATTTAATAACTATTATTTCATGCGATCACTAGCTTGATTACTTTTTATTTTTTTGTTTGATGCATGCATTATTTCACCATAATCATCATTTTGTGGGAGAATTGGCAAGTAGTACAATGTCCATTAAGGGGTGTTTGTCACAGAACAATAGTCCACTTCAGATTTGATGAATTTTAAGGAAGTCTAAGCATGGTCAAAGCATTGATAGTGTGAAGATAGGGATGTTCTCAAACCCGAGTATGGTTGAACAATGCATGGAAAGGTTAAGATAAGGTATTGTCAAAATGATTTGTGAGATCTAAAGCATATATGAACCAGTTGAGATAATACTAATAGGGATTTATTCATGAAAAGATATGAAGACAAAACCTTTTTACTCTAGGTCTATTTGGATGTTGGTCCATTAAAAGCAGTATCTTAGTTTTGGAACCCAGCATATCAAGGTTTCACTTTCAATCATGAAGATTTGGTCCCCATAGTTGACAAATATACTATGTTACACAATATTGAGAGGGCCAAGACTAATAGAATATATTGTAAGGCTTTGCACCTTTCAACTTTCAAAAAAAGACTAGCTCAAATTCATGGGGCAACAAAGTCCTAGATCAAAGATCATATTAAGAGAAAGGGGAACAGTGAGTGTATTTCATAGGCCAGTTTGAAAGAAGCAATGATGAGTACCATTGATAGTTGAAATGTTCATGATATTTATGCTCTAAAAATATATGGTCTAGTTATATTTCAAAACATTAAGCTATATTAAAGCTACAGTGGCAGATTTCTTTTACCAATTGTGCTGCAACATCAATCTTTAATCTTGCACCGGCCATCATTGCTAAAACTATTCAAGCTCTTAACTTTTTCAAGAAGATGGGTCTAGGTCCCTTCATTGGATCGTGCTACTTTTCCATATTTAGCTTATTAGTCATTTTTGTCTCAAAGAAAAGAGGATGACACACAACTTCTTATCTAACTTCTGCCCTATATCCAAGGTCTTTGAAAAGGAATGTCCATAAAAAAAGTGTAAAGGATAGTAGATCTACAAATTTTGAAACCTTAATAGAAAGGAGGCAACGTGGAAGGCCTTTTGGTTTTCACTATAAATAATCACATACTGATCAGAGATTATAGTTGTGTGCTACTTATGGATTATAGAGAAGCACTAGTTTTGCACTTGTCCTAGTCTTACGATAATTTTAATGTCCACAATTTATTGCCTTTGTCCGACCTAAGTAGTGGGATTTTAGTTATGGTAAGCCTGACTACAAGTTGAAAGTTTAGCTAGTTTTGCATGCTTGGAGACAAACTTATTGTACACAAAGGTAATGAAGATGAAGTAGTATGACCCCATAATATGAGGAGTAAAGGATATGTTGCATCAATGATGCCTTGCCTTTATCTGGTGTTAGAACATCACAAATACTAGTTGATGAATTGTTTTTAGATTGATTGCTTAACTGAGGGTTTGAATAAGAAAAGGCAACTTTCACTAAGGAAACCATTCACTTAAAGGAAGAGATGGACCTCTACATCCTGGATGGTGAGATATAATAGGTTGTCAAAGAGAAAAACCACTTAAAAGAGGATCTTGAGAGTTTGAGGAAAAACTATATGGCCCTTAGAAAAGAAAACAAGTCTCGACACCTTAGTAAGTCATCAGTTGAGTGGAAGGGAGAAACTGCTACCCTCAAGTCCATCAGTGTAAAGAAGAAGTCAGGGTCAATAGGGAAAAGCTTGTTAAAACCTGTGCCCTTACATCAACTTACCGAAGGAAGAATGGATGGCTAAAAGCTTAAGTCTGAAAGTTGAGAGCAGATCATGTTGAGAATAAGACTTTAACACTCAGAATTCAAGATTAAAAACATTCATTTCAAGCTTACTAAGGTGAAGTCGATGAATTAGTGAGAGCTTCCAAATAATGAGAGCAAGAATGGCTCTAAGTTGTCGATCATGCATACCAAAATTATCAAGACTAGCACTACCATCTCATTGAGTAAATTTTGGTAGCCAGTTAGAGGTTGAGAACATGATGGATGTAGCCTAATCCTTGACATGTGACATCTTGCCCATTAGAGTCCACGAACAAGAATTATTGTATTTATGAAATATTGGATGAAGCAATGCAACCATAGGCATTTTTGAATATAGTCAGGTGTAATAGGGATATTTTATTGCTTTAATGGGTGTTGCTATTGATAAAGCTACCCTCTAAGTTGGATTGTCCCACATGCATTTGCATGGTTAATTTGATTCTTTTACTACTTTATGCATTCATGTTAATTGTCGTCTAATTATATGTTCATCTTTATCTCATCGAACATACACATGACACATAATAAAGTTTAATCCATTAATAATCTTAAGTGAGGGTGCTTTAAAACACATAATCTATAGTTTGACATCGGTATAACACTCATAGTTGTCAGAAAGCATTGAAGGGTGATCGCCAAGCCTGCATTAAGTCACTTGAACTTATGTATAGGGAGTCACAAGAGTAGTCCGTAAGAATGAAAAACTCTAAGCTTAGATTGTAGAATTAACTAGGCTATTGTCTGAGGTTTTGAAAAAAAAGGGCAAATGAGCACTATCAATGTAAGAAAAGAAGTAGCCAATCCTGAAAGCAACTTGAATAGTGGTACTAAAGCCAGCAACGCTAAAAAAAAGGCATTACATGGACAACAACCTCTAGTAGTAAATATCCTATCTACTCAACCATTCATTTACATCTAGTTTAAAGGTTTTAGGGTGTTGGCTCTTCATCGGTAAATGGAATAAAGAAAAGCAAAAAAGCCCTCAAAAAATAATAAAGGCTTAAGCATGTGCCAATCATTTGGAAAACACCTTCAAGTTATGGAAAAAAAAGATAAACTTGTAGTTGTAGACAAAATCTTTGGGATTTGTTTTCAGTCTCATTATCTTACCAAAAGTCAAAGTGTCAGATTTTAAAAAGTACAATAGGACTATAGACTTAATGGCACACTTTTGCAAGTACTACTATAAGGTGGCTAATTATGAGGAAAACAAAAAGTTATTAATTCACTACTTCCAAGATAGTCTAACTAGGGCTGTTATCCGATAGTATATAATCCTATAAGAATTCAAACATGGGTAAATTTAGCATGCACCTTCCTCAAACAATACAAGCATGTGTCTGATTAGGCCCCAAATTGTCTTTCCCTTATGAACATCCAAAAAAAAGCCTCTAAGAGCTTTAGTAGAATGCTCAGAGATGGAGAAAGGAAGCAGCTCAAATTCACCCTCTTTGATCGAGAAAAAGATGACATCACTTTTACTGATACATTTTAAGCTCCCTACTATGAAAGATTAAGGGGAAATGCCATGAAAAATTTTATTGATATGGTCATATTAGGTGAAATGATTGATAAAGCTATAAAATGGCAATATATCCATTGTAGAATCATCTAGGTCGGTCAAGAAGTCAACCACTAAGGTTAAAAAGAAAGAGGTGAATATTGCTAGTGAAAATCATGCTAGGTTTAATCAAAATCTATGTTCGATGTAGGGTATGTACTTCTCAGACATATTACATTTAGGTTTTAACCCCTACTTATTGATGCCACAACTAGTTTATTCTGGTGAGATTGTTTTGAAAATAAGGTTCATGTTGAATCCTATTCCAAACATGGCTTAGAGAGTAGAATCCCATAATAGAAATAATGCAAAAGCTCTAAATAATCAACAAACACCCAGAGAAAAAGAATATTTCGAGCCACTTCCTTACTCTTATAAAGAGATTTACTTTCGTCTATTGGTAGATCAAGTAGTGGCCCTAGTATTCATGAACCGATATCACCTCCATACCTCAAATAGTTAAATAAAAATACCTATTGTGAGTACCATGCAAGTGTGCAAGGCCATTCTATTAAGAATTGCACCTTATTTAAGAGAAAAGTACAAGGTTTGCTAAAAAAAGCTGCGATTAAGGTTGAACAAGGGCCTGGTTAACCATGTAGAGCCAAAAATGAATGTGATGATTAAAGGGAAAAGATATTATGTCAAACAAGCTTTAGAGTAGTCAAAACCCTCATAAGCAAGGTCTGGCAAGCTTTTGTGAAAGTTAAAATAGTGTCAGAGGTTGAAAACCAAAGCAAAGGAACCACTAAGCCATCCTACTGCCACTATGGTTAGGAGCACATTCTACAACACTGCCCACTTTTCTAGATAGTCCAATAAATGATGGACCGATCCAAAATTGAGTTCTGTGTAGAGCTTGAAGAGTATATATCTCCATCTATTAGTGCTATGGATGAAAAGGACCGACCATCAATTAGGTCTTGAGTTGTTTCTCTCTCATGATTATAGAAAAAAGAGCTGATGAAAGCTTCAAATAATATGCTTCGAGGTAAATAGAAGAAGCCGCCTAGATTCACCCTTTGCTAATGGAGAAATAAATGATTATCAGATTTATCGACATATTGCAAACGCCTTGTTATGAGAAAAGTGAAGAGAACCCTAAAAAGCTTTACAGATGTAGTCATGTTGTATGGAATGATTGATGGAACAATGAAAAAAGGCTCAAGCAAGGGAAATATTTTTAAAGGAAAAAGAAAAGTTGAAGTCAAATAACAACCAAAAACCAATACTGGAGCTAGTACATCTTAAACTCATATTAAATTAAATGCAAAATAAGTGGCTATTAAAGTAGACAATAAGGTTATAAAAAACATAAATGAGGTCAGAACGCCAATGAATTTGGTCTGGCAAATCTTGGTATAAGCCAAACTAGTTAATAGGGTCAATAGGATAAAAAAAAGGCCGATGATTTTTGTGACTTCCATACCATCCATGGCCATACTTTTCAAACATGTAATGAGTTTCATGCTATTATTCAAAGGATGATGAACTAGGGTAGGATCAAATTCTATGATAAAAGGCAAGCCTCACATGCTGAGTCTACAAATTCAACATTATCTATCAACATTATGGAAAAAGAAGAAAGCAACCTTTTTATGGGTTTGAAAGGCCATTGGTCTTGTTTGACAACCGATTAAAAGTCAAAGCTACCCTTATTTGGCTCATGATGATCGTTAAACTTTCATCTCTTTTCTCTAATAAGGATTATAAGAAAGATGCCTTGAAAATATCAAAACAAAATTTTAATTAGCGGAGAGTTTAGTTAGCTAGCAGTAAACATTGACCCTTCAGAGGTAAGCTATCTAACTTAAAGTGGCAACTGCTATGCCCTAAATACATTAAGAGGTGAAATTCAGTAAAAGAATACTACTTCTATTTCTGAAGCATTAAAGTCCATAACAAAAAACTTAATCCTAATAGCTATGAAAGAGCCAGTGAGTGAGATAGAAGCTACAAAATCCTTTAAGTTCATCAAACATAGCAAATTCAACATTGTAGATCAGTTGAACAAGTAGCCTGCCAAGATATCAGTGTTGTCATTTTTATTGAATTCTGAAGCTCATATAAATGCTCTCCTCA
Source organism: Adansonia gregorii (assembly GCA_038382025.1). Lineage (NCBI taxonomy): Eukaryota > Viridiplantae > Streptophyta > Magnoliopsida > Malvales > Malvaceae > Adansonia > Adansonia gregorii. The sequence continues at coordinate 67,873 of JBBYHO010074172.1, forward strand.
AGGTCCTAAATTAGATATACATCCTTCCAAACATCCCGATAAGCCAGTTAGATCACCTAGTAAGTAACATCATTATCGACAACTATATATCTTTCAACGATGATGAAATCGCTCATGGAGGAAGAGGAAACTATAAAGCTTTCCACATCACCATACATGGTAAAGTGCTCACTAATAATAGATTAACTCTTTCATGCTTGAACAAGCTCTTTATTAATTCGTTTTATGTCCAAAATAGTCATATGGTGGTGCAAGCATTTGATGGAACTTGTAGAATATTATGAGGAGCATCATCATTCCACTCCAACTTAGCCCATGCATTTATGAAGTAAACTTTTATGTGATTAATATTGCTCTATCTTATAATTGCATATTGGGAAGCCTTAGATTCACTCTACCAGAGTAGTGCCATTATCATTACATTAACAATTGAAATTTATCATTAAAAAAAACTTGTCAGTATTAGAGGAGAATAAAATATCATTACTGCAACCTCAATCGATGTCCTTTATACTGATTGTTAATGTCCAAGTCTTCATTTCAATCCTTTAAGTTTGTCAATGCCACTTTTGTCAAGGAGGGGTTGCCAATGCTTAGGCCTTACCTATCGAAGAGCATTCACATGGTTCTAAAGTTAATTATTGGCAGAAGTGCTAGGCTAGAAAAGGACTTGAAAAACACTTCCAAGGGATTATTAGAGTCCTAAAAGTTATTAACCACATTGACAAAAGATGGCTAGGATTCAAGCCTATTACCAAAAAGAAAAGAAAACAAGCTTAAAAAAATTAGGAAAAAAAGATGGCTCATTTGTTGAGATATGACGCATGATATGTACTAATGATATTTGCACTACCTTGAGAAAGTTTTCATCCAAGGGGACATGTTAATATTGGCTCTTTTAATGTTATCCTCATATTGAACAAGGCATTTAGGGATCTCTCTATCAGTGTAGTTGATGAGCCAAAGCCATCAACGATGGACTGAAAGACTAGTCTATGCCCTCCAGGATTTGTTCAAAATGTTTTGATTAAAATTGAGATTCTTGTACTGTTCAAGTTTGTTTCAAAGTAATGCTATAAACTAAACCTACATGCTTTCACCTAAAAGCATTATAAAATCTTTTGTATGGGCATCCTTTTTATTAAGTATATCAATGAAAATGACTAAGCATTATGCATTTCATCTTTTGTGTGCATTTTCATAGTTCATGCCAACTTTTAGGGCTTTCTCTACATATTTTTCCTCCTATATATTCTTTTTCCATAATTTTAAGTGCCTCAATGAAGGTGAGATGAATATTCATACTAAAACTTTGGATAATGATTTTAAGCAACCAATCTACATCAATAAGGTTGAGTCTGAAAAGGATTCTGAAGAAAATCCTATACCTCTAAACTTGTAAGGCTAACTAAACAAGAAAAAAAACATATATTACCTTATGAATAATACACTGAAACCATAAACCTTGGAACAAAAAAAACCACAAAAAAGTCAAAATTGGAACCTCAATAAGCCCATCAACCTGAATCAAACTAATAAGTCTCTTCCAACAGTATCGAGATACATTCATCTGGTCTTACCAAGACCAACATCATGGTCTATAAACTTCCCCTCACCTAAGTGTAGGCTCATACAATAAAAGCTTAGAAGGATGAAACCTGAAATGCTTCTGAAGATCAAAGATGAAATGAAAAAACAATTTAAAGTAAGATTTCTCATGGTAGCTAGATACCTTAATAAGGTAGCCAATATTGTCCCAATCCTTAAAAAAGATGGTAAAATATGAGTGTGTCTAGATTATAGGGACCTAAATTGAGCTAATCCAAAACATAATTTCCCTTTGCCCTATATTGACACCTTAGTAGAGAACACTACTAAAAATGCACTATTTTTCTTTCATGAATGAATTTTTAGTTTACAACCAAATTAAAATAGCAATTGAACACATGAAAAAGACCACTTTTAGGCTATATAAGGCACTTTCTATGATAAAGTGATGCCTTTCATGCTAAAAAATGATAAGGCAACCTACTAAAGGGCGATGGTAACATTCTTCCATGATCTCATGCACAAAGAAATCCAAGTTTATGTGGATGATATGATAGCCAAATCACTAAAAGAGAGTAAACATATGGCCAATTTGCAAAAACTTTTCAAACAGCTTTGAAAATACCAACTCAAGTTAAACCTCACCAAACTATTGGCTTCATTGTAAAAAAAAAAAAGAGTTGAAGTCAATTCTGATAAGGTCAGGGCTATTCAAAACCTACCACCACCTTGAATTCAAAAAAAATAAAGGGTTTCCTGGGAAGGTTAAACTACATAGCTTAATTTATATCTCAGTTGACCAATAAGTGCAATCTAATCTTTTGGGTACTTTAAAAATAAAATCATAAAAAATGGAATGAAGAATGCCAAGAAGCTTTTGATAAAGTTAAACATTACCTTTTAAACCCTTTAGTAATTGTACCACCAGTGCCAGGTCAACCTATAATCTTTTACTTATCAGTTTTCATTTAGTCAATGGTCTATGTGTTAGGTTAACATGACAAGTTGGGTAAGAAATAATAAGCTATCTACTACTTAAGCAAGATGTTCACAGAATGTGAAAATAACTATTCAGTAGTAGAAAAGCTATGTTGTGCTTTAGCTTAGACAACCTAAAGGTTAAGGCAATATATGTTGTACCACATTATGTGGCTGATTGCCAAACTTGACCCCATCAAGTATTTATGCAAAGCTCTTACCTTGTCAAAGAGATTAGCCAAGTGGCAAGACTTGCTTTCCAAGTACAACATCATGTATGTGAACTAGAGAACCATCAAGGGTAATGCAATAGCAGATGTTTTGGCAAGTTAAATGACAAATAACTATCAACCTTTAGACTTTGGGTTTCCTAACAACGACTTGATATGCATATCTAAGGTAAAAAAACACTATTAACTATAGTTTATCTTGGAAAATGTACTTTGATGGAGTTTTGAATGCACTAGGGCATGCAATCAAGGTAATTCTTATCTCGTATAATGGAAACAACTACCCCATCACTGCAAGACTAAACTTCGACTGCACCAATAATATAACTAAATATAAGGCATGCATTATGGGACTCAAGCCATTGAAAAGGGTATCTAAACACTGCGAGTATTTAGAGATTCAACCTTAGTCATCTACCAATTGAAAGGATAATGGCAAACTTATAATGCTAAACTAATTCATTCCCAGAGTCTAATCTTAGAACTCAGAAAAGAGTTTCATGATATTAGCTTTTTGTATTCACATCAGGAAGAAAACCAAATCATAAATGCCCTTCCCACCTTGTCATCTATGTTCAAAGTCAATCAAGAAGAAAACATTGCTTCTATTCAAATGAGCATTTAGACAACTCTTGCACATTGTAAAAATGTCAAAGAAGAGAAGAATAGTTGCCATGGTATCATGACATCTTTTAGTACATCAAGGATTAGTAATACCCTAAATACACTATTGAAACTAACAAAAGAACCATCCAAAGAATATCTACAAGCTTCATTTTGGATGAAAAAAGTTATGTATAAAAAACGTTTAAATTAGGTACTATTTTGATGTGTGGATGCTTTCAATGCTAAAAAGAATTCTTGAAGAAGTCCATGAAAGAATTTAATGGTATGTATACAAGCGGACACCCAATGACAAAACATGTCATGCGATTGGAATACAACTGGCTAACTCTTGAAAAGGATTGCATTGACTTTGCTTAAAAGTGCCATAAATCCCATTGACATCTCTACATGTTATGACAGCTCTATGGCCTTTTTTTAAGTAGGAATGGGTAATGCAAAACATGCTTGGGACAACATAGTGATGCCACATATTGGCCTTTTTCTACATGTTAAGGACAGCATGTTATGATAGCTCTATGACCTTTTTCTATGTCCCAAAGCTTCTAGTGGGCGTCGCTTTATTTTGGTCATTGTTGATTATTTGATCAAGTAGGTAGAAGTAGCTTTATATGCCAATGTCACTAAATCTATTGTATGTAAATTTATGAAATGAGATATCGTTAGTAGATATGGCCTTGAACAGATCATTATTAATAATGCATGCAACCTAAAAAATAAAATAATGCAAACAGTTTGCTCTTAATTCAAGATTCAACATCAAAATGTCATCCCATATCATCTAAAAATTAATAAAGTGGTTGAAACAGCCAATAAGAATATGAAGAAGATAGTTGAAAGATGGCTGAGACCTATAAAGATTGGCATGATAAGTTAAATTTTGTAGTATGTGCTTATTGCACGGCAGTGCAATTTTCTACACGTGCTACTCCATTTTTTTTGGCCTACAGCATGGAGATCGTCCTACCTATCAAGGTAAAAATCCTCTTACTTAGAGTCCTATGGAATCATAACTTGAAGAAGCAAAATGGAAGAAGCAAAATGGGTCAAGAATCAATATAAGTAGCTCAATCTTATTAAAGAGAAAAGAATGAAAACCATCTGTCATGGGTAGATCTATCAAAAGTGCATAATAAAAGCCTACAACAAAAGGTCCATCATCATTAGTTCTAAGAAAGTGACTTAGCATTCAAACAAATTCACTTGATCTAATGCTTGAGGAAACTGAACCTTAAATTAAAAGGGCCCATATGTGGTAAAATGCTTATTTTCTAGAGAAATTCTAATCTTAATCGAAATGGATGGCAATGACTTACCCAATCCTTTAAATTTTGATTTAGTCAATAAATATTATGCTTGAAAAGATATTAGGATGAAAACTCGAAAGGGCATCCTATCCTTCTTCTATTTTTGCTACTCTAAAAAAGAAAAAAATAAAACAATAAACTAAAAAAGAAAAAAAACCTCGGATAAAACCCAAAAGGGTGTTCAAAAAAACAAATCAGCCTAAGTTGAAAAGCTAAGAAGATAGCTTAAGCATCTAAACTCTCTTTTACCCAAACCAAATCAAGCCTAAACTATCACTAGCCTAGACATAACTAACTTCCCTACACCTATAAACCTAACTATCAATGTTCCATGTGCCTGGCCTTTAGAATTTTGTATGATTTGAAGGGCCAAAGCATGCTCGACTTAAAAATATGATGATGTTTGACATGAATGAGTAAAAAATCATCAGATGAATTACTCATACACCTAGTCTTGGATGGCCACCAAGAAGTGGCCATAAACTTGGAGTCATCGTTGATCATTTTAAGTTAGGCATGACCGGATACCTATGGAAAATAACACCATAGATTTGTTGTTTTGGGTTTGGGAGTTGGTTATGTGTGGGAAAGAATTAACACCCCCATGATGCTCGAAAATCAATACCATCTAACTATATCTTACTTGAATCTCGATTTCCTTGGTTTCATTTTTATCATTATTTAAATATAATTTTCTCTAATGCATGAAATTTTATAAAGATATGAGCCCAAATTTTAGTGAAAATTTTATCACCTATGCATGTAGGAAGGTGAGAAACATGGGGGTTTTTGATGAAAATGATCTTCGAGCGGGTTTTAAAAAAAATCAAATATTTCATGTCTGGTATTGGAGAGATGCCGCACGGGATATCATTTTATGATTTTGAAAATGATCTTTAAACCATGAATGCTTGAGGTCCCTACAAAAGGAAATGTATTAGTAAAATGAAAAAGAAAATAATAAATAAATCCACACAAAATTCATGAAAATGAATAACGATCGAAATGTTTCTCATAATTATCTTTGATTATTAATGAATAACCAAGATGACCATGTTGAGACTTAGCCAGATTCGATGGAAATCTGAGGAGAAAAAGAGGTTTCGATGACTTGGGGATGTCCAGGGAAAAAAGTTTAGATTTTAAAAGGAATATGGAGAGTGAGGTTAGAGTCTCTCTTTGTAAGAGTGGGGTTGAAGTATCCCCAAAGGTGAAAATTTAATGTCATTTTGAGGTAAAATGGGGTTGGGGTATCCCCTAGGAGAAGTGGGGTTAGAGTATCCCCAAAAATTAAAATTTGATGTCATTTTGAAGTAAAAATAGGATAGAGTATCCTCTCAGAGTAGTGGGGTTAGAATATCCTTAAAAATTAAAACTTAATGTCATTTGAAGGTAAAAGCAAGGTTGAAGTATCCCCTTAGAGTATTAGGATTGGAGTATCCCTTAAAATGAAAATTTGATGCCATTTAAGGTAAAAATGGGGTTAGAGTATCCTTTAAAGAAGTGGGGTTGGAGTATCCCCAAGAATAAAAAGCTTCGATGTTAAAAAAATGGGTCATATTTTAAAAAATAAGGATTCTTTAAACATTGGGGGCCAAAGATTTGGCTAAAATGTTCCTCTTTTTGTTTAGCCTTAGGCCAAGTCTAAAAGGCATAGGTTGCGAGAAGGAGCCAAGTAGATCATGAGGCATTCAAATGCCTAAATAAAATGTTTCAAAAATCAAGTTAAGAATAGAGGATAACATCATGTTATTTCTTTTTCTAAATTTATTTCGAGCATATTTCAAGGTCTCAGAGGGTGAATGAGGTACCGTTAGAAAGGTAACTCAATGATGATTAATGTAAAAATATTCCAAAAGTCCTAGGAGATTACTTTCTAGATGGAATTAATTTTTGAATTTCAACTAGTTTCGACACTGGTAGCATGTATAAGGTAAAGGTATAATGGACTTTGAAAAATCATTTCGGACTCATTCAAAATTGTTAAAATGCGAATAAGACCTTTCCAAAAAAAAATTTCATGAACTCCATGGGAACAATATTCAAGGGATTCAAAAATCTTGTTTGCTAGGCTGAAAAAATCCAAATAGTAAATTGCTCACTAGATCTAAGGGTTCCAGACAGTGAAGATTTGAAAAAAATTGTAACTATTTCATCCAAGATGATCTGAAGGTAAATAAGACATCATTGGAAAGGTAATTTAAAACCCCGTAAAGGGAGAAATACGAACACATTCTAGATAAATCATTTTTTATTTTTTAATAATTTTTCAAGGCCAAGCCACTGTGTTACCAAAACAAAATAGAGGAGGTGTTCAGTATTTTTATTTTTCTTTAGGTTAAGCTTGGGCCATGGAGATTCAAACATCTGTAACAAAGATGAGAGGTTGACATGGGTGTCATGAGTTCATTCCACAATCCTGGATTAGTTTGGGATGATAGAATAACCCATTGACCATGCCACTATAAGGGTGGTTGGCTAAAGACCAAAGGTTCGCATTTTTTTAACTAAAAGACTTAATTTCATTTTTGAAAATCTAGTACTTTTACACTCATTCTTCCATGAATCTAGAACTGAATATTCACTTTGGAAAACCAACTTCATAAAATCTTAAGCCCATGTTATTCTCTATGTATGGGAGATAGCATATGCTTAACTTAGGGGATATTTTTGAAATCAAGATTTCTAGAACTCAAGCATGCATCTCAACACAAGCAAAGTATGAAAAAATGATGCAAACTATGAAGGACATATATTCACAAGTAACGATAACATTTTTCATAGAAAAGATGACAAAAAATTCTTAGATATGATAGATAGATGCATGAACATACTTAGGATGAACATGTTTAAAAAGAGTTTGCTAAAAAAGGCATTTTTATTTCATGAAGCCTATCAAGCTTCTAGAAAATGCATAAGCATACTTATATCATGTTAAGATGCATATTTAAACATGAGATAAAGACATGAATATAGAATGAACGTGGCAAGAAGTACATTGATAGAGGCTATTATATGATGAAAATGCAAAAAAGCATGCTTAGTTAACCAAACAGCACGAAGGCACCAAGAACATTAAGATCCTAAACTTCCACAACCAAAGCCATAAAAAATGCATGGGAGTCCTAGGATGGCCACGAAAGCAAAAAAAAGGTTTATTAAGATGATGTTAATGATAAAACAAAAACTGCAAAGATCAAGGTAGAGAAGATATACCAAAAAACTTAAACTTCCCTTTTTCTCAAAGTAGTGGCTATAAGCTTAATCTCTTCTTTGTCCTTGCTATTATTTAGCAAGAAAAGGATGAAACAAAGTAGATTTTTGGTGGCATGGTTGATGGTGAGGCTTTTTAAGGATCAAAATGTATGGAAAGTTGGGTTCTTGAAGGTTTTTCAATAGTAGTTTGGGGTAGCTACGGGAATAAAGTATGACGGTCAATCAAATAGTATTTTTGGAAGTATTTATGGGGCTGAGGATGGTTGGAGAATTTTTAGAAATGCCATTGGGATTTTTGGTGGAAGGCTTTTTTTTATAAGAAGTCCTTTTGTTAAGCTAGCCATGTCCCTATTTATCTTCATGCTCAACCAATGACTTTAAGAGACAAACCAAGGGCATTATTAGGTTTTCCTCTTTGAACAATGAGACATCCAAGTAAAATGCTTAATCTGCCCCCTATTGCTATTGGTTCTGCCATGTAGGGTAGTGTGTTGAAAGACTGTGGCCACTTGAAATCTAAAAAGCTTGGCCTGTCCTTCAATAGGTTTTTATCTTTATGAAAATGACCTTTGTCTTTTAAAATTGGGCTTTGAAACTTGTTTAATTAACTTGTTGTCCTAACATGCGGTAAACTTATGGAACTTTTCCATAAATCAAGGTGCATTAGTGTAGACACTTTATTTTGTTTAGGCCGTTAATTGACTTTTTCCTGCTTTTAAAAATTAAATGGAATTTTTTTTGGTCTAGATTCTTTCGAATAATTTATAGATGATAGAAAAGTCGAATTAAGGTTTTGGTTTGTTTTCATTAGCTTAGTTTAATGTAACAAGGCATTTAAGTTTACTTGTTCGATTTTATGGGGAGAATCGGATTTGAAGAAAGGGACCTGAGTACCAAAAATTAGAGAATGTCAGAAGTTGGCTAGTATATGTCTCTTAAGGTGATGAAAGTGTTTATTGAGGTCATTTGAGTGAAAAGAAGATTTGTTTTAGGAGTCATAATCAAAAGTCAACAATGTTGCAAAAGTCAACTATAGGCAAAGTTTAACTATAAAATATCAACTTTTTATCTTAACTTAGATTTTGAAATTAGAAGAGTTACTACAATTTAAATTTCAAAATTGATTATACCAAAATGGAATTAAATATGGACTTTAGGTCCAAAAGGTTTAATCGAGACCAGTTCATGAACAGACCTTAGGAATTTGGAGTGTCAAGATTTCCTCAAGGGTTAAATTTGAGACATTTGGGATAGGAAATTTTATATTTTTCTAGAGAAGGTCATTAGGTTACATTTTTACTACAAGACAGAACATTCAATTGCACTTTTATGAAAACAAATCATGATCAACTGAATGGAATAAAAATTTTACATAAATTAGTATAGAATTAAGCTTTGGCCAAATTTAACATGTGAAATAAGCTAATTTTATTCATCTATTCATTAATGGCTCCAATTTATAATTTCCCCTAAAATTATTTAGGATATTAGTGATTAAAGTTTAAATCACCAACTTCAAGGCTTGTAAATGGGGTGATTAGTAACCATAATTTCACAACTTCTAAACATTTAGCAAACTTTAGAAAATCTAGAATAATTTTTTCTCACAAGCTTTTATCATCTTTAGGAGGAAGATTTAACTTGAAATAGGAATAATGTCTAACGTTTCTATTTAATTTCATTTCAATTTCATGATTTTAATGATCAGTTCATGCTTATTCATGCCTGTATGAGTTTTACCCAAGCTTGATTCATGTTATCCACTGCTTGACCTGTTAAAAAAACAAAATAGTTTACATAATAGAATTTTTAAATTTTTTAATTGGATCATTTTAAATCGTGTTGTTATATACAATAAAGCCATTATAATCAATTACTTGAGTCGTAGATCTGAGGATGTCATCCAAGAATTCCTAGATCCATGTGAAAGCTTTAAGCAACAAGCCTTTTCTACTATCCTCTAATTCTCGAATGGTAAAATGTGTAAGCACTCTTTGTTTTGATCTACTCTAGATTTGTAAGGCTTAATTCTTCCTCAAGACTACCTTTTTGCCAATAGGTTCAAAATCATGAGATGTTATGATTAGATACACTAGGAATGGCATAAATGGTCTAACTTAAAATCCTAGGCATATGCCTTTTATTTATATCAGGTAACTAGATAGCTTTAATTTTATTTTTTAATTAAAATAACTATTTTACTACCTTTATAAAACCCTAATATGTGGTGGCCAACCCTAAATAGGAGTTCACCAAGTTTTTAGCCAAACCCAACATATATATTTCTATCCCTATTTATGTTATGGAATATAGCCTATTTAATCTGAATACTAGTTAATTCTAATTAAATTGTTAATTTTATTTAGCCTAATAATTTTTCATAAATCCAATTTTAATTCGAAATAAAATCATAATAATTTTATTCAAATATAATAATTACATACTAATTATCAAAGTAAAATTAACTGTAGTAAAATAATTAATTTAATTGCAAATTAAAAATAAGTAAATAAAATAATTTTGTAATTTATTTAGAATATTATTCACATTTAATTTATAAATAAATATTTAAACAAAACCTAATATATATTAAATTAATTATATAAATAATTAATTTTTTATATCTATTTAATTTAAATTAATTCCTATATTTATCAGAGGATAAATATAATTAATTAATTTAAATTACTAATTCTTGTCTAAATTAGTATTTAATCAAACTAAATATATATTCTAAATAAAAAACACAAATTATCTTTTATTTGTTTATTAAAGCAAACGCCTACTCCCAGTAAAAGGAGTATATTCGGTGCATCACTTCTCCACATTAAGAATTATCCAACTTTGGGTTTCTCGATCTATAACCATCCATTAAGGAATTATATTGAGCTAGTGGAGGGAACAATTGGAAATATATAATTAGGCTCCAATAATCTATCAATTAATTATTCTACACCGAATAATTAATCACATAATTATTAATTTTAGAGTCATACCACTAAAGACCTGAGACTGCACTTCTAGTTATATACTGTATTATATAAGCTTTATAAATAGCCTTTTACTCCAATGACCTTGTCATATATGTAATACACCCATATGATATCTGTGATCAGCTTAAGGTTGAAAGCCCATTTTACTTACTTGATCACTTTATCTTAAAGTTCCATTATCCTCTATGTGAAAATGATTACTCACCATATGTGAAAAATTTATCATTTAACATACAAATTAGTGAGGCCTCATCCATTTTCACTATCCCATATAATGCCTTTTAAGAGGATAACTTTAGACATCTATTTTTGTTAGGGCCTCTTCCTTGATAGTTTTAAATATCTTAGATTAAGAATTGACTAGCCACTAGAGGTAGACCTCAGCCAGGTTATTTTGCATTTTTTTAACTTATTCTACTACGTGTCGATGGCATTTATGCATGTGATAGAAAAAGTGTCATTTGAAGATTGATTTCAGATAAAAATGACTAATATTGAAGAAAAAGATCAATTTTTAAATATTCTCTTATCAAATTTTGAAAATCATTTCCGCAGATAATATCATGGTCAAATTTTTCATTCTTAGACATTTTTTGAGATTTTTCGTAAAACTTGAAAAAATGACCATAATATATTTTTATCGACAACTGTGTAGTACTTATGCCAATACACATTCTGAAAAATCAAAGATTATATATTAGCATTTTATACCACAAGATGTCAAGTTGTCAATTTTGCTAATTATTTTTTAATTTCTTACAATATTATGAGTATTATGCCAGTCAATTTTTTCAGTAAAGACTTGCTTAAGACTTTGGATTTTCATCTTTACCATTAATAAATTAACATTTAAGATAATATGTTGTATTTAACTCATTTTATATAAGTTTCAATATTTTTTAAAAAAATTTTCTCATTTTCAAAATAAAAGCTTTCCTTTATCTGTAAAATTTTCGATAGAATTTTCTCAAGTTTTGAACTTCAAAATTTTTTTAAAATTACCATAAAATCAATTTTTAAAAAAAATCTTTATGGATTTTTCTCGTTTCCAAGTTATAGACTTTTATGCTTCCTAAATTTTTTTGTTAGATTTTTTTCAAGTTTATAACTTTTAAAATTCTTCAAATATTTTTATTAAATACATATTAACTCAGTTTTTGAAATTTCAATTTATTTTCTAAGTTTTGCATTTTTTTAAAAATGTTAATTTCTTTAAATAAGGATTTTTCTCATAAAATTTTTAGAGTTTGGTTTTAATCATCCAATTAGATAATTTTATCCTGATTATGATTAAAGAGATTTTGATGTGACAAATGGTATATAGTTATTTAATGCTAATTACAACTTCACATAAATTCATTAATTAAAAATGAAATAAAAAAGTTAAGAATTAAAATTAAAAAAATATGCTTGGCCATTCAACCAAGCGACTTCAGCCAAGTATTAGCTAATTCTTCTTCTTATAAATAAGGGTAGAAAACTTCAAGAAAGAAAATTTGGCTTGTGGTGAGAGAAAACACTACAAAAATTGAAAATTTTCCATGTTTTTAGAGTTTTTATGGTAAAAATTCCTCCAAAATCCTAAAGTTTTTTTCTTTATTCATTTTCCTTGTTTTGAGGGAGCCTCAATCATGCCAAGCTCATGGATCTTAATTTATGTTGAAAGGTTAAGCATGAAGGCAATGATTCATTTTCTTTGATTTTTGTAGTTATGCTTGATTGTTCTTAATAATAACTTGTTTTTCTTACACATTCATGTTGTTATTGAGATGATGTTGATTTCGTCATATGTATGTAATCATGTCAATACTATTTTCCTTGGTATTTTCTTGTTCCTATGTTATTAAAACATGTTTATAGGTTTATTTTTCATGATTTCATACATGATAATATTGATATAAATTTGATAGAACCTAGATATATGATTGTTGGTTAAGGACATATGATTTCTTATTGTTTTCCGTGAAGGCTAAAATGCATGAAGGCTTTAATATTAATGTTGGTTATTATTTTTATGTTGATTTATGTTATTTTGTAATTTTTAAAGGTTATGGGGACCTAAAAATAATTTTTCCAAAAATTTTCAAGCCGTGGATAGGTAAATGCATGTTGGTCGAGCTTAACGAAGTATGATTATCACCACGTATCCTTTTTTTCTTTTTTTCTCTCCAGATGATCTGAAGGGAGTGCACATGACTTAAAAGATATATGGTGTTTGGTTAAAGTCTTTAGGTTATCCCTTGGTTGGGATTTGGATTAGGCATGATAATATGGAGGGGAGAGGGACTATCAAATGAATTGCTCATCCAACTAGTCTTGGAAAGTTACAATGAAGTAACCATAAATTTAGAGTCGCCACTAATCATTTCGAGCTAGGTATGATCGAATGCTTATTGAAAATTGAATCTGAGTTACAAAACTCAAATATTGATTTCAAAGTCTACAAGGTCCAAAGATTTGTTGGTTGGGTTTGGGAGTTACCATCACCATTATGCCAAAATTAGTACTTGCTAACTATAATTCACTTTGGTCTCAATTTAATTGGCTCCATTTAGGCATTATTTAGATAAAATCCCATTTAATGCATGAACTTTTGTGGAAATTATAAATCTAAGTTTTGATAGAAAATTATATATCACCTATGTGCCACATAGGTATGAGGAGCATAGGGTTTTTATATGAAAATAATTTTTAAATTAAATTTTGAAAATTGAGATATTATATATTAGGTAGTAGAGAGATATCGACATGGAACATTACCTTGCAAAATTTTTTAAAAAATAAATTTTAAATATGAATGAATGATAGTCAATACAAAAAAACGTGCTAGTAAGATGAAAAGGAATATAATAATTTCACAAACAAACAATCATAAACAAAAAAAACGTAAAAAAGAGGGATGATCAAAATGTAGCTTATAACTATCTCGGATTATTAAAGAGTAACTGGGATGAAAATTTAAAGATGAGTTTAGATTTAACGATAATTTAAGGGGCAAAAAGAGGTTTTAATGAAAAATTTAGAGTATCTGAAAGAAAAAAAATTTTGGATTTTGAAATAAAAACGGAGTCAAATATCCCCTCAAAGAGGTAAGATTGCACTATCCCTAAAGATAAAGATTTTGATAGTTTAAGAAAACAACTAGAATCTCAAATATATCTGAAAGAGAAAATTCAAGTTTTTGGTGGAAAACAAGGTTAGATTATCCCCTCAGAGTCATAGGGTTAGAGTATCCCCAATAATAAAAATTTTTGATGATTTAAGAAAATAATTGAGAATATTTAATAAATCTAAAAGAGAAATTTGAGTTTTTGATGGGAAATAGGGTTGAAGTATCCCTCAGAGTAGTGGGATTGGAGTATCTCCAAAGATGAAAATTTTTTATGTTTTAAAAGGAAAGGATATTTTGAAAAAAAAAAAGGTATTTTGAAATAAGGAAACCAAAGATTTGTATGAAATATACTTTTGTTTTAAGCTTTGATTCAAGCCTAAAGGTTTTGTGCTAGAGAGGAATCAATCGAATGCATTTCGAGACATTTGAATGTCCCTATAAAGGCATTTTGGAAATTAGGTTAAAGATGGGGACAACATCATGTGGTCTCATTTCACGAATTTATTCTAGTTTCATTCGAAGCGTTTAGGTGGCTTGGAAAGGTAACTCTATGAGAACTAAAATAAAAATATTTTAAAAATCCTAAAAAATCATCTTTTAGGTAAAATTAATTTTTAGAGTAGGCCTGTTTCAATAATGGCAGCATGTAAAAGGGAAATGCATGCTGGACTTTGAAAAATCATTTTAGGCTCATTCGTAATTGTTAAATCTTAAATAATACCTTCCCAAAAAAAAAATTTTGCAGACTTTCTAGGAAAAATATTTAACGAATGTAGAAAGTTCAATTGATGGGCCGAAATAGCCCAAATAACATATAATATAATACACTGGTTCTAAAGGTTTAGGATAACAAAGGTTAGAAAGATCATAATTCCTTAATCTAAAATGATCCAAGGGCAAACAAGACACTATTGGAAAGGTATTTCGATGCCCTTTAATAGAAAATTATTAGAAAATTATGGAAAATTTATTTATGTTTGAAAATAAATTTTCAAACTTAAAGTATGGTGCTGTCAAAGCAAAAATTGGGAACTTTTAATTTTTTCAGTTTCTTGGGGGTCAAATTTGAGTTATAGAGATTCATACATCAACAACATAGGGAAAAAATGGTATGGGCATCATGAGTTCATTCTATAATCTCAAAATATTTTGGGATGGTGAAATAATCCTTTGACCATGCCACAATGAAAGTGTTAAACTCAAGATCAAGGCTTAATATATATTCTTTATCAACTAAAAAGTTCATTTTTGTTTGAAATAAAAATCTTTAAACTTATTTTACCATGAATCTAGGTTTGGAATATTTAATTTGTCCCCAAGATTAGAGTACCAATTTTATGACAACATTAAATCCAAGCTATTTTTTATTTATTGAAGGTAGCATGAACTTGGGGATTTTTTGAAAATTAGATTTTAGCAAACAAGCAATCATCTTAGTAAAGATGTAATGAACAAAATACAACATAGACAAGGATGAACAGGGATAATATATGCAAGCACACAGATGACTTTTCACACGGACAAGATGATAAAAATGCAAGGAGATGACAAATAAGACACATGGAAATAATAACTCCATGAATGGCATCAAAAGTCATGCCATGGAAGCTGGCATGAACATATTTAAGCAAAAAAAAATAATGTTAAAATTTTAAGGACATCATTTTGTTCCATGAGACTTCTTAAAATACAAGAAAATACATGAACATCTTTAATGCATGCTAGTAGAAACATTCAAATATGTGTTAGGCATGTAAAAATAGGTGAAACATGATAGACAATGCATGAATAAGGGACTACTTTGATGCAAAATGAAAGAAAAGATGTTTGGCCTACAAGCAACATCAAGGCATCAAAAGAGCATTAAAATCCTAAGACTACCATAACATAGGCAACAATAATGCATAGAAATCCTAGGATTGTCATGGCCACATAAATGGTTCGGTAAAATGAAACAAGTGTTGGAAATGAGAAAAAAATAAGTTAGCTAAGAAATAATACCAAAAGCCTCAAGCATTAGCCATTTTCTTTGAGCAGCAATTTTGGACTCATTTTTTTTCATTTTTTTATGTTGATATGCAAGGAAATGTTGGAGAAAAGGAGTTTTCTAGTAGGGTCTTGGTGGAATAAAGTTTTAAAAGTATGAATAAATGGAATAGTAAGCCTTGAAAGTTTTTTTAGTGGTGATTTTAAGGAGCTATAGGAATGGGGAAGGTTAAGGGTGAAAGATAATGGATTGTGTTTCTGGGGAATGTTTTTAAGCTAAAGGTTGCTAGAGGTTTTCTTATGATTACTAGAAAATGATTGATTCTTTCTTCCTACTGAGCCACCTTTGGCCCTTTTTAAATTCAAGTTTTAGCTAATGCTTTTTAGAGACAATCTTTCATTTATGTACTAAGGGTCAACTCTAGGTACTACGCTCAGTTGCTTTCATTTCCATTGTTCTGCCATATAGAGTAGCAGTGCAGAAAGGCTATAATAGCTTATAATTAGAGAAAAGCTAAGCATGCCCTTTGATAAACTATATATTTCATGAAAATGTCCCTTTCTATTGGCTATTTGGGCTTTAAAATTTGTTTAAGTCTAATCACGAGCACATAGTTGAGGCCTGCTATGAATTATGATGATTTTTGGAGCAAGAAACATGTTTGACTTGGATTTTCAAAGGCTAAAAAATGGCTCAAATTAGGCTAAAATGACTTGGTGTATTGATATAAAACACTTTGTATCAATGCATAAGGCAATTTTTACCTCTGAGTATTGATACAAAGAAATATGTATCGATACTAAGAGCAAAAAATTATTTTTAGTCTCGACACTTAGAGGTATGTATCGATACCAAGGCTTTGAATTGATACTTCTAGTGTGTATCAATACATTTTGCAAAAATCACAACTTTAGTTATTACCACGGCTTGTATCGATACAAACATAGTAAGTATTGGGACCACACCTTAGGTAAAGATACCAAATCCTTTTGTATCAATACTATATGTGAAAATTTGAATTTTTGGCAATGTGAAAACTTTGTATCAATATGTATGCATTAGTGTGACTTGCACATAACTTAGGCTCTTTAAATACCTCTTATTGGCCAGAAATAGTGGAAAACTGACATGTCTTCAATTGAATGGCTTTAATAAGACACAGAATAGTGACATTTTAATGCCTTATTTTTATATTTTTTTATAATACGATCCATAGGCATTTTTGGATTCTATTATCTTTTGATTATGTTTCAAGATACAAAAGTTGGCCTGAATAAAATAAGATGTTTATAGCTACCCCTCTTTGGCTATTGCTGAGTATTAAGAATAAGGGAAAAACAAATGGACACCATTTTGTTCGAGTAGGATGATGGTTCTGTATGCCTGTAACAAAATTGAGATCTAATTAGTATTATGTTAAGATAGGCCAAGTATTATTAGTAATAGTCCTAACTAATAAAAGAATTCGAATAAATTTTGTAGGGTTGGACCTCCCTACTGGGTTTATTGTTTCCTAGGTTTAACCCCCAGACAAGTGCCAACTAGTATGGGGTTTGACTCAATAGGCATCTAGTTCTTAATGGATTGAGGTAGGTAAGCATCCTAATCTTCGAGGACATACTCAATAGGCATCCAACTTATTATGGACTGAGATGGTAAGTGTCCTACTCTTTGAGGACTAAGGTAAGTAAACGTCTTCCTCTTTGAGGACTGAAGAAGGTAAGCATTTTGTTTTTTGAGGACTAAGGTAGGTAGGCATCATGCTCTTTGAGGACTAAAGTAGGTAGGTGTCTTGTTTTTTGAGGATTGGGGTAGGTAGGCATCCTACTATTTAAGGACTGAAGTAGGTAAGCATCTTGCACTTGAGGACTATGCTCTATAAGTATTTTGATCTTTGAGGACTGAGGTAGATAAGCATCTTGCTCTTTAAGGACTATAAAGAAAAAAGGCATCCTGCTCTTTGAAGATTGAGGTAAGTAAGCATCTGACTCTTTGAAAACTAGGAAAGGTAACCATTATACTCTTTAAGGATTGAAAAGAGAAGAAAAGAGTTATCTTGCTCTTTAAGGACTAAAATGAAAAAGAAAGTGTCTTGTTTTTTGAAGACTAAAAAGGAAAAAAAGGCATCTTGCTCTTGAAGACTGAAAATATATGAATTTAGGTGACTTTCTTGAATGGCTTTTTCAATTTACGCATTCAAAAGATTAGGGATTCTTACCTAGAACCTTTCAAGGCTTTTTGGAAACATAAATATGTACTTGAAGTTTTGCCTAATTTGAAATTTTAAGAGTAGATATTCACCCTAAAAAATTTTAGCTATTGTATAATGATGCATAAGGATGCAAATGCATGCTTAACTCATGCAAAAATGATGATTTTAAAATCTTATCTAGCAATTAATTTTTTTCTTTTTAAAACTTTTAATCTTCTATGGGTTTAATAGGATGGCTTCTTGCCTTAGGGTTTATTAATCGCGCTCTAGATTTTTATAGGCTTTGCATGTTAGAGCTACTTTTGAGAGGTTTGATGGTCCATAATTGTGGAAGGATAAACTTGAGCTTAGATGGCTTATGTTTGGGGACTTTTGTTACATTGAGTTTGGTGAGTATGGAGGATTCCTCTCTGCCTATTATAATTCAAAGCATTTTTGCTATTTTAAATGGAATGTTCTAAACTCTGATTATTAGGATGACTGTTTGAAAAGACTTTAGCCCCTTATCTTTAGGCTGAGGCTTATTGGGAGGAGGTTTTGAGCATGTTTTCAAGATATGGGGTCTAAAGGCAATACTAACTGTGACCCAAAGGTTCATTCTCAACCATTAGAAATAAAACAAAATTCCTTACAAAGTTCCATCTTTTAATGTAATGCTAGGAAATCTTGTTATTAGTTATATTCTTTTATCAAGCATTATTAGTTAAATAATAAGCATAATGTAACATGTGGTACAAACAAAGACCTTGTAAGAAATCAAGTGGCTATATTTCGTTTAAAAGAAAAAAGGTATAAGTTATTACAAATTATGGGATCATCAAATATTTTAAGATACAAATAAGTTAAGAGAGGTTTTCTTGGCTATCCTATCCCTAGCGTCGATGACATGAGTCTTTGGTTGACTGTCTTTAGAAATCGTTCTGAAATAATTAATCCTTTTGGTGTTAGCTTACTCATAAAAAAAAATTTTAGATTGTCCTATGTATAACATGTAGAGATGCCGCATAGTAGGCATAGCATGTAGAGATGTCAACTTGCAAGCAATTAGAGATTGGTTAAATGAGTTTGATCACTAAAAAGTTAAGGTACAATGATGCCGCATACTTGGGACTTGTTCCATGTAATTTGCGATTAGCATGGTAACTTGTTGCCATTGAGTTTGTTACTTTGGTTTGGACTTTGGTAGCATCTCTAATTGAATTTTTAGGCATCTAAAATCAGTGTTTTTGATATCCTCAATAGGTGCGGACATCATCTTTTAATGCTAGGGTTTGCTACAATATGATGCCACCTGCAGGTTTATTTGAAACAAACGATTAATGCTAAACTAGTTACCATCGTGGATGCAGCCATTGTCACAATATGGCTCGAATGCGAATCCTAATCAGGTGTACCCCTTATTCTTGTATATATCTATATTTTTTTATTTTTAAAAGGCCAAATCATTATTATTTTTTCATATTTTCCATGTTTGGGGACTAAATTGTTGAAATGAATTGCTCACTAAACTTAATGCCAAATAGTCATTATGAAATGACCTTTTTTGGAGTTACCATTAATCTGTTTTGGCCAGGTGAGATTGTTTACCATTCGAAATTTAGATTTTAAGGGTTACAAAACCTTTAAAAATAAACTCTGAGTTCCATGTTGATACCATAGATCACATTAAAGTATTCGAGAGTTAGATACAATCACAGGGATCGACCTTCTCATGATACATAAATATCATTACCTTATTAATTATTTGTTAATTTAAAATTTAATTTTTATTCAACTTCAATATTCAATATTTAATTTTATTGCCTAAATACGCTATTTTATAGAACAAATTAATTATTTTACGTAAGAAAATTAGGTTTTTAATATGTTTTGAAACCAAAATATCTTTTGCACCTTTTTGAAGAACCAAAAGAACATGAAAGTTTTTATCATTCTTTTTTGTACCCTGCTAGAGAGTCGAATGAATATGAATGGTTTTAAAAAAAAATCAAAATATTTATTTTACCTCTACTAGAAAGCTGAAGAAATAGAACAGGTTTTATTTTATAAAATCTCAATTTTTTTAAAAAAGATATCTCATTATTAAAATAATTTGTAAAATCCCTCTCATAGACTAGAAGAAATTATACGTACTATTTTAACTTAAAAACATTGCCTCAATCTAGAAAAATTCCAATTTTATTAATAATATTAATAATAATAAAGATAAAAATCACCTTAAGACTTAGTTTAGACAGAAAGTACAAAACTTGACTCTAAGGATTCAAATATGGTTGATAAGACCAAAATGTTCTTTAGAGTACTTTCGACATAACAGTATCTTAGTAACTCTATAAGATTTTTTAATGTAAAATTAACTAAATACCCTTATGGTCTACCCTTGACATAAAGTATTCGAATATCCCAAAGAACTAGAAAATTATCATGGAAAATGAACAACCCTAATGCGCACCTTTGTTAAGAAAAAATCCATGTGATTACATTCGACTCAATTCTAAGGTATATTATAAAAATGCCCCTAGGGACTACCTTCATCTTAAAAGCATGCCATCAATTACTCAAAAATTGTCACAAAATATGAACCTAACATAATGCACACCTTTGTCATTAAAGAATCCTGGTGATTACAAAGAACTCGATTCTAAAAAAATTACTATAATACTCTTAGAGACTACCTCTGCCTTGAAAGAATGTCGATAATCCTAAGGATTCAAAAATGATGAGAAATGACAATTGCACCCTAAATAGGTAATTAAAATATCAAAGATGAGCAAAATGCAAAATTTTTAATTAAACCCTTAAACTCTTCAATATTGCATCTTATACCCTAAAAAAAATTGAAAAGATGCAAACAAAATTAATATTTTCTACACCTTTCAGGAGGATCGGAGAAAAGTTAGAAATATTCCAAAATGACCAAAATACCTTAAATGGAAAGTTTTTCCTAATGAATTTTAAATTTTTTCACCTTTCAATTTAGTCCCTACATAATAGAAAATCATAAAAAGTCAAACATATCACCCAAAAATATTCGGCTGAGCATCTTTAGGCTTGAAACAATTTTTTTTCATTTTTGTAAATTAGTCCTAAAACTTTTAAACTAAATCATGCTTATTCACATAAAAACGTAAAAAAGTAATTTAAAATAACAAAAATGCATATAAGACATTCCTATTCATAATTTAGTCCTTATATTTCAAATAATTAGAAAATAATACCAAAGTCGCAAAAATTTCATTAAATCATACTTATTCACATAAAAGCAAGCTTGGAACTACCTATCCAAAGCTTTAAAAAATTTAAAAAAATAATTTTTTTAGTCTTACAAATTCCAAAAAATCACAAAATAATAAAAATCATCATAAAAATAACAAAATAAATTAAATTAAATCCACCATAAAACTTGGCCAAAACCAAAAACTTATATCCATCAAAATTTTGCAACACAACTCACGAATGTAAACATAAATAAACATCCTCAAGATTAAATACAAAAATAAAATCATAAATATATATAAATATAGTTATTATCATATTAACATAAAAATACCACAAAAATAGTGTCAACATGAAGATATATATATATATATAACAAAATCAATACTACATCAAAAACAACATATTTCATATAAAAAATCAAGCATAATTAAGAAAAATTAAACATAACAACTAAAATATAGAAAATTGTTAATAGCCATCATGGTTAGCCTTCCAACATGGATAAAAATCCATGAGCTTAAACATGGTTCTGGCTTACTAAAAGGAAATGAGATGAATGAAATGAATAAAAATTGGAAAAAAATTTTAAGTGTTTATAACTTAGAAGGCTCAGAAAACTTTTGGTTATTTAAGTGTTTTATTTTAAAGAAAACTAAAGTTCTCAAAATAAAGAAATCATCCTTAATGTATAAGGGATGTAGTTATGGCCAAGGGTATAAGAAACCCTTTGGCCAAATGGCTTTTGGGCCATTCCACTAAATTCCATCATTTTCCTTTTTTATTTATTTGTTAATTTATTTATTAAATAAATATGTAGCTTTTTAAGTCATAATAAACTTTAATTAATTCATCTCAGTTTAGTCAAAAAGCCTAATGTAGGCTAACTTAGGTTTAATGATGATTAAAAAATGTTAGTTTAATATATAGCTAAAATGTGACTAAATTAGTTAAAGAAAAATTAAATTCCAACCAAACTTGTTCATGTAACTAAATCTCTAAATTCCATAATTCAAATAAATATAAACAAAATTTTAAGAATAAAAAATGAAAAAATAGGGTTATAACTACAAATTTGACGAAAAATGGATTAGAAGGATTAAATTGTAAGAAAATAAAGGTTATGAATTAATAAATTTATTTATGAATTTAAACACGTAAAAAGCCTAATTAAATATTCATATGGAAATTTTGAGTCCAAAAAAATTAATAAAAATTTTGGAGAGAGAAAACATCATTGGGCTTTGTCATAAAATTAAATTGGGTTTAATTGGGTTTTATTAGAAAATTAATGGGATAATCACAACTAAACTTATTGGGCTTTAAAAGAAATGGAATGAACTTGGGAAAAATAAAAAAAAGGCTTGGTAAGATTATTGGGCTTGTTGAGAAATTATTGGTTTATTGGGCCTATTTGCAAAATTTGAAAGCTTTAAGCCCATTAAGGAAATTTAGCCCAAAATAAAAATAAAAATGAAAAATTTAAAAAATATATAATAAAAATCCAAAGTGTTGAATTCTAAAGGAAAATTTTGAAAAATTTTACTCGTAGGAGAAAGGCAATTAAAAATTATAAACTCATAAAATTTTACAAAAAAAAAAACCCTTATGCAAGATAATTGATATAAAAAATTTAGAACTCATAAAATAAATTGAATTTTCAAAAACTAATTTAATATAAATTTAATGAAAATATTTGAAGAATTTAAAAGTTATAAACTCAAAAAAATCATACAAAAAAATTTATGGAGTAGAAAACTTCATATTTTGGAAATAAAAAAATTCTAAAAATATATACAACTTTTATAAAAATAAATTTTATTCAACACATTAGTCAAAATATTATTTTATAAAAATAATAAAGACAAAAAATTAAAATCCGAGAACAAATTTTAGCTAAAAAAGTTTTACGAGTATGATACTATGAAAAATTCAAAGTAAATGATAAAATGAACAACTTGACACCTTATGGTATAAAATGTCAATAAATTTTTTGCTTCACTAAAAATGTCTTGAAAATGTCTAATCCACTGAGGGAGATCGCCCTCAACCAAGTTGGTTGCTAAGTTCTTGATCACTGATATTTAGGATTATTAAAAAAAAAGCTCCGATGAAATTAGGTGTCACAACCATGAATCAATTCTTGGCAGCATCTAATGAGATTTCCCAACACTTGAAACATGCCCCTAAACATTATCCAAAGGTAGTAGTCAAAGTTCATTGGCATGTCCAAAGAGATTGCCTACACCAAGGACACTACATGATGAAGTCCCAATTACATTGGAACCAGTTTTTTAACGGGAGTACAATTCTTTAATATAAGGAACAAGATCCTTAAATTATGGAATGAGTTTAATTTGGATTAGATAAAGAGTTATCTAATAAAACAAAGTTCCTAAAAGTTAGGAATAATGAAAGAGTTTCAATTTAACAAGTGTTCTTTAAATAGGCATGATTTTGGAAATTTGTTTTCTTAAATTGTTTAACTAAATAAATTGCTTTAATTTTAATTTTTTTTTAAAGATATTAATTTTGAAAACCTAATTTAAACATGCAAACTAAAAAGTATTTGACTTTGTTGAGACAAATCACTACAAGGTTAAGTGAATGTCCAATTTGATACCAATTTCCTAAAAATTAGGAATAAGACTAAATATGGTTAATCTCTACGGCTGAGTCTTACAGATGCTTTGTTGAATGTTATAAATTTGTGCATACAAGCATCGTATACATGTGATCACCATGTGATATTAGCTATACATAGTAATTATGCTATAATTTGTTAAAGCATGATGGCTAGTTATGGACTTAGACCCTAATATGACTAGGTGAATATGTAGCCTCAAATATTTTCTTATTTTTTTATTAAATAGGGTCTGCAAACCCTATTCTATTTGTATTAGATTCTGAAGTTGTAAAATTTTCTTCTTGCCTAAGTCCCCTTGAATATTATTCACGGTTTCTATCAAATGTATGCAAATGTTGCGGAGTTCTATATTAAGAATTAGGTTAAATTAGAAGAATTTTATTTTTACATAAATGTAAATTAAAGTTGATGCCAAGGAGAATTGTCCATGCAGATCATTATCGAGACTTTCTTGGTAAGATATCCTAGGGTTTTGACTAACTAATTTCCAAATGGCTCATGAAAACTAAACATAAATAAAAGTCCATAATAATCCATGTAGGATTGCATGATTATATATATTTTACGTTACACATATAAATATATATATATATATATGATATGTATGTACTTGAAATACATGCCAACGCATGCAATCCAAATCAAATCAATGAGACTGAATTAATTAAACTGCAATTCCCTAGTAAACTATTAAATCCATACTTCACCTGTTAGAGTGTGTATTTTGAGCATTATGAAACCCACAAAAACAAACTCTAAGATCTGCACTTATACTGGAGATCATATGAAAGGGTCTAGGAGTTGACTACAATCATGAGTAAGGATCGATTCCTCTCATGATGCACGATCATAGGTAAATTATTAATCGCATGTTAACTTAAAATTTGATTTTAATTCGGTTTTACTATCTAGTAATTAATTACAATTCCTATTTATCAAAATAAATTTTTTATGAAATGAATTTATTATTCCATTTGAGAAAATAAGGTTTTTAATAGTTTTGAAAATCAAAAGATCTTCTGCATTCTACCATAGGATTGAAAGAATGTGAAAGCTTTTATCATTCTCTTTCGTACCCCATTATAAAGTCAATGGAATACGAAAGGTTTTTCAAAAATCAAAATGTCTTTCACACTATTGAAGAATCGAAGGAATCAAAAGGTTTTGTTTTTTGAAATTCATAAAAGTCTCGATTTTTTTGCTTTTAGAAGGATATCCTATTTTTAAAGTAATCCATAGAACCCAACTTATATGCTACAAGAAATTCAATGTACTACTTTAACATTAGAGACATTGCTTTGATTTTCTAAAAATTTTGATTTTATAATAAATAATAAAATTGCATAACCTAAGACCTAGATTTGGCCAAATAGAACAAAAGGTTTCCTAAAGTACACCTTCAACATGGAAGAATCCTAGTGACCCAAAGGACTCAGTTCTAAGGTAATTAAAATATCCCTCAGGTACACATTCAACATAAACCTTTTGTTGGAGAACCATTAACCTCATACTAGAACATCCTTCCCCTTATTTATAAGGGGAAGAAGTTGGTTAAGGTGTGGAGAAAACCTCTTAGCCAAATGCTTCTAAGAAATTCTACTAACTTCCTTTTATTTTTTATTAATTTATTTGTTAAGTATTATTGTAGATTTTTCTAGGCTATATCAAGCTTTAATTAATTAATTTTATCTTAGTGAAAGCCTAGTGTGGGCTAGAGGTAGGTTTCAAAATAGTTTAGGATAATATTAATCTAATATATAATAAAAATTTAACTAAATTGGTTAAGAAAAAAATTAAATTCCAACCAAATTGATTCATGCAACTAAATCACTAAATTCCACAATTAAAATAAATATAAATAAAATTTTGAGAATTAAAAAAATCAAAAATAGAGTCATAATTACAAATTTATGAAAAAAAAGAATTCAAAGGACTAAATTGCAAGAAATTAAAGTTATAAATTAATAAATTTATTTACGAATTTAAACACGTAAAAAGCCTAATTAAATATTCATATTAAAGTTTCGGATCCAAAAGAAACTAATAAAAACTTTGGAGAGAGAAATGTCATTAGGCTTTATTGCAAAATTAAAATGAGCCTAATTGGGCCTTGTTGGAATGATAAAGAAATCAGCTTGTTATATGTGTAAAGTATGAAATAGGTTTAGTGGAGAACCAAAAATGGGCATGATAAGCTTATTAGGCTTGTCGAACAATTAATGGGCTTGTTAGGCCTATTAGCAAAATTTACAATTTTTAAGCCCATAAAACAAATTTAGCCCAAAATAAATACAATAAAAATAAAATTTGATTCCAAGTGTTAAACTCTAAAAGGAATTCCTTGAGAAATTATGTGTAAGAAGAAGACAATAAAAATTTCTAAACTCGTAAAATTTTATAAGAAAAATTTTTACAGAAGAAGATTGATTTTTGAAAGAAAAATGAAAACTCATAGAATAAATTAGGGTCTTAAAAATGAATTAGTATGAATTTAATAAAAATATTTAACGAATTTTAAAAAATTCTAAATTTAGAAAAATCTTATTAAAAAATTATAAAATAGAAAACTCTATATTTGGAAACAAGAAAATTCCAAAAATATATTCTAATTTTATAAAAATGAATTTAATTCAAAACATTAGTCAAGATATTAATTTATAAAAATAGTAAAGATGAAAACTTGAAATTTGGAACAAATTCTAATGGAAAAATTTTGCAAGCAAGACACTTGCGATATAGTTACAATTCAAATTTAATTAATAAATTTGACAATATGACACCTTATGTATAAAATGCTAATACATATCTTTTCTTGAATACTTTTTATTTTTTAAGGTGAGCATCGACATAAATACTACGTAAGTATTGGTAAAATATATGACCGTCTATTCCCAAAATTTCCCAAAAAATCTTAAAAAAATTCATAAAAATAAGAAATTTAACTATAACATCATATGCAAAAATAAAGTTTCAAATTTCAAAAGAATAAATTTAAATGCTAACTTTTTTACCTCGATGCTCTTTTTTTTTCGAGATTTGTTTTTCATGACCCTTGAAGCTATACTTTTTCTATTATGTGTATGTGCAACGATTTAAGCATGACTAATAGATCATGAAAATGTTCAGTCCACATGAAGAAAGTCTAGTCCACTGGACGGCTGCTCCTGAAGAGTTTATAAGTTCCCAATCTTGGTTTTTTCAGGTCTGCTAGGTAAAGGACCTAGACAAAATTAAGTGTCTATGATTACCCCTTTTTGATTATTGCTAAAAATTGAGAATAGGGCAAAGAGTAAATACACATGATTTTATTCGGTCCATGATAAGCCTTTCTACAAAAGAAGCTTTTTTTAACCTTACCAACTACATCGGGCTCTAAATTTAAGTGCCAATTTCGACATGATTGAGGCCGTTATCTATTTTTGATCTTTAAATATTCTTTAATGCCAATTTTGCAAGGATGAAGCCATAAGCTACTTTTGGGCTTTTAAATTCTTTAGTGCTGATTTCACAAGGATTGAAATATTTGCTACTTTTAGGCTTTCAAATTTTTCAGTATTAGTTTCACAAGGATTGAACCATCAACTCCCTTTTGCCTTTTAAATTTTTTGTGCCAATTTTGTAAAGACTAAACAATCAGCTATTTTTTGGCTTTTTAAATCTTTAGTGCCTTTTTCGTATGGACTAAGCCATTAACTACTTTTGTGTTTTCAAATTTTTGGTGCCAATTTCATAAGGATTGTACCATCAGTTACTTTTGGGCTTTCAAATTTTTGGTGCAAATTTCACAATGATTGTGCCATTAGTTACTTTTGGGATTTCAAATTTTTGATGCCAATTTCATAGGGATTGAACCATAACTACTTTTAGGCTTTCAAATTTTTAGTGCCAATTTTGCAGGGATTGACCCATCAACTACTCTTAGGCTTTTAAATTTTTGGTGCCAATTTTCCAAGGACTAAACCATCAGCTATTTTTGTGCTTCGAAGTTCTTTAATGTCAATTTTATAGGTACTGAGCCATTAACTAGCTTTGGGTTTTCAAGCTGGCCAACTTTATTGGTTTTTACTAAATGAAGAGAACCTAGAAAAACTTCATCGATCTTTTTACTTAATCGAATGAAGTTGACTTAAATCCTACTTCACCTACCTTTCATAAGATTGAATGAAGAAGACATCTAATTGAAAAACTCTACCTACCCTTCAAAGGATCTAATAAAGTTGATTTAAGTTCTACTTCACTAGCCTTTCATAGGATTAAATGAAAAAGACATGTAAATAAAAACTTTACTTGCCTTTTATAAAATTGAATGAAGTTGACTTAAATCCTACTTCACCTACCTTTTATAAGATTGAATAAAGAGGACATCCAACTCTAAAACTCTATCTACCTTTCACAGGATTAAACAAATTTGACTTAAATCCTACTCCACCTATCTTTCATAGGACCAAATAAAAAAGACATAAATTTCATATATGATAAGGACTCCTACATGTCAATGAGGCTTGATCAATCTGAGCTTTATTATTGCCAATTTTTTCCTTGATGGTTTACTTTGAAGGTTAAAAGGTGATTTAATGTTTGACCCTTAAAATCTTTCCTCTAATCTTGATTTTAGAAATTTAATAGTTATTCAATTTTTCCTAAAAGGTCACCAAATATTAAATTAGTGTTTATCGATTTAGGGATACAAATTTATGTAGTTGAATAAGGGTCAATATTTCACTGCTCAAGGCATATTTCTATTGAGATCATGACAAGTGTCATAATTTATCTAAGTTCTAGGATTTACGAAACGAGATCATCTTTTTATTTTAACTCAGGAAAGCATATACTTGGTCAATAATTATGAAAATTACAAAATAATTTCAACCATGAATTTTCCAATATTGAGGACAATGGATATGCCATCATTATCCTTTGATATTACATTATTCTTGTGATTGATGATCACTATTGTGAGCAACTTTGAATGAAATGAAGAAATGCATTTAAAGGCATAAAAAAGGTGGCACTGCTAGAGTTTGTCTCAAAAAAATTGATATAACAAGGTCGAGGTTTATCAAGGCCACATTCAAGTGGATGTTCCTTTTATATGAATTCCTTGAAAGGCAAACAATCAAGATATATCATCTTTTTTAATCTTCAAATACAATAGCTCGATAGCTGTTAATGATAGTAAACACCAAGTCTCAAGGGGTTATTCAAAAAGCCTTTAGTAAACATCCATTCCCAAGCTTCAGCATAAAAATTTTGAATGATAATTTTGAATCAACTCAATATTAGGGATTTGACTCAACTTTTTGCTGAAGTCATAAAATTTTTAGAAGTTGTAATCATTTGTGGATTAACATGGAAGAATTCTTTTTCTTTAGTAGCTATATTTGTTATTCCAAAGCCTTTAAGTTTGTTGTAAACTGCCTCATTTGGATTTTCACCCTAAAACTTTATTTGTTTCATTTGTAATTGATTGCATCATTATATTCTTGAGGACTCAGTAATTATCCTGAAAGTGAAATTTTCTAAAAAATTCTCAGGAATGACTCGATAGCTCAAATGGCTATGTTTGATCAAAATGGACCTTGTAGGTATGTAACTAGGCTATGGTGCATGGTTTAGAAAGAAAAGGATAAATAGGCTCTAATCATATATTTAAGGGTGACTGAATCACAGATAATTTTTTTCGAAAAAATTCCCATCTGACATGTCTTTACTTTTGAAAGAGTGTGAACTTTTGAATATGAATAGCCCATTTTGTCTAAGCCCATTTTTTACATCTTGGGACTTAATTGAAAGGTAATAGAATTAAATAAACAAAAATAAAAAAATAGGGATAACTATTAGGTTTTATGTCACCAGGCACTATTAAACAACATGGTGCCAGGAAGAAAATTGTTTTGGAAAAGGTGTAAAATGCCTAAAGATCTTATTAAAGAAAAATATAAAAAAGAGACATCAAATGTCACTATTCATGATGTCACTGAGGTTATAGGATAAGCATTGGTCAGTCATCCATCATTCCTAGCTAAGGTAAGGCATTTAGAGGGCTAAAGGTATGAAAAGTTCACTTTTTTGCACAAATTATCTATACATGTCCTAGATGTATTAATACGGGTTCTTTATGTCATCAAAATTCAAACTTCAAAATTCCATAGGTCATATCGATACAAATAGGGCTTGTATCAATGCATTTGCTTCATGTATTGATACATTGGCCAAATATATTGATACAATGCTTGGTAGCAGCTAAAATTTGATTATGGACAAAATATATCAATACATTCTGGAAATATATTAATTTAGTCTTTATGATATCAATCCATTCTGGCTTTTTGCCTATACATATTGATATAATGCACATTAAGGCATTTTTACCTAGTTTATGTCATTTTTAAGTCCTTCCATTATTTGTTTAAAAATTCGATTTGGACATGTTTTTGGCACCAAAAATCATTAAAATCCATACCGAGCCTCAACATTAGACTTATGATTAGGTTTAATCAAAATTTTAAGGCCTAGATAGCCATAAAAAGGGACATGTCCATGGCTTAATTCAATTTGTTATAGGGCAACCTTTGACTTTTTCATTGCTTAGTTGCTAAAAATGGCCTTGATACAATATTTTTGAGCCTACCAATAAATTTAGTGGGTAGTAGAGCATAGTATCTTTTTCATACATGAGGTACATGCATCAAAACCTTAAAATGCCTTTGCTTTTTGCCTATAGTCATCATTATTCACATGGTCATATAAGGCTAACATTCTTAGCTGAATAGACTGCACATTCATCCTAAGACATTCATTCCAACACATTCATACACTTTCAAAAAACATTTATCAGCTATCTTATTCTCAAAAACCTTTTTATTCCTACAGCTCCTTAAAGCCACCACCAAAAACCCTCCAAAACCCTTTATTTCACACTCTTTTCATCTCAA
The DNA here is from genome assembly GCA_038382025.1 of Adansonia gregorii. Lineage (NCBI taxonomy): Eukaryota > Viridiplantae > Streptophyta > Magnoliopsida > Malvales > Malvaceae > Adansonia > Adansonia gregorii. The sequence continues at coordinate 98,878 of JBBYHO010074172.1, forward strand.
ACCTTTCTTTTATTGCTATAACATCCTTAAGCTCATTTTGGCCACCTTTTTTTTACTAATCAATTGCAAAAAAAAGGAAAATGAGTTTAAAGCTAATAAGTTTTTTGCTCAATGACTAAAGCACAGTCTAAGACTATTAAGTATAACTTTCACCTTTTTTACCTTATTTCCTACTTTTATTATCATTTTCATCATTTTAGAGAGCCATATCTATGTGACCTTGTTCTTAGAACTATCATGTATTTTGTAGCCTTGTTTGTGGTAGATTAGTGCTATATTGACCTCTTACTGTGCTTCACGATGTTTATGTGCTTGGTTTGCTTCAAAAACATGTCTTAACATTGTTTTAAGAAGTATGGCAAACTTTTTCTTCTTTAAGCATGTTTATATCATCCTTCATGCATGGTTTTTGATGTTATTCACGAAACTAGCACTTCCATGCATTTTGTTAATCATTCTTTTTTTTTCATTTTTATCATTATTTACATGTCAATATGCCACTTTATTTAGCTAAAAATTCTATTTACATTCATTGTCATGAATGTCATATCTGGTTTATAATATATTTGTCAAGATGCTTGAAGCTAGCATTTTTATACATCTTATTAGTCATTATCTTTCATTTCGTCATTATTTACATGTCAAGATACCACCTATGTCTGTCTAAGTATGCTATTAAAGTTCATTGTCATGAATATCATATTTAGTTCATAATATATTTGTCAAGATGCTTGCTTGATGATTGTCAAAAACTCTTTTCTAAAAACTTGTCAAGTTAAGCTTGTGCTAACCTCAATAAATAAGGATTAACATAGACTTAATGTTTTTCTTCATTGATATTCCAATCTTATAGAAAAACCAAGTTCTATGTTTGGATTCAAGGGTTATTGGGGCCAAATAGTCTAATTTGGAAAACAAATGTTTTTTACTATTCTAAGTTGTTAATGCATTGCTTTTTTGCCTAGAGTCCTTATGTTTGTGACATGATCAATAGGCTATTCACCATCCCTGACAATTACAAAATTGTATAAATGAGCTCATGATACCTATGTCACTTATCCTTTTTTGTCATGGACATTTAGATGTCCATGGCCTGAGTTTAGTCCTACAAAACCTAGGAAAACAAAAAAATTCCCTTATTTTTATCCTAATAGTAGTGTGGTCATGATTTAAAAAACTATTTTTAAACCTTAAACCATTTTTTAAAACTTTTTTTATATTTTTCCTAAAAGGGAATAAATTAGCTTTCCAATAGTATGTTGTTGGTGTTGGATCATTCCAAATAAGGGAAATATGATTTTTTAAATTAAGCTTATCTAGAACCCCTAAAATTAGACATTTGCATTTTATTGTCATCAAATGATTTTTTTAATTTTAAAAAAAATTTTTTGTAGAAAGTTCATGAAATTTCCTTTTCAAAAAGGTATTGTTTGTGATTTAATGATTTGATACGAGCCAGAAATGATTTTTCAAAGTTTGTCACACCCTTCCCCTACATGTGCTGTCAACATTGCACTAGACCCAAATTTAAAAATTTGGTTCCTCACCCTTGTCATGCTGTCAGTGATTTTTTGGAATTTTTTAAATATTTTTACATTAACCTTTATTGAGTTATCTTGCTATTGGTACCTCACTTGATCCCTAAGACCTCCGAAGTGTTAGGAATAAAATCAAATATCATGTTATCCCTTATTTCAGCATTAGTCCAAAATAATTGATTTTCTCCAAATCTTACTTCAAGGTGTTTGGATGCTTGCATGTGATCTTGATTAGTCTTTTTGAGTTAAAATATGTACCCTATAAGTCTGGATCAAAGCATAAGCAATCTTCGTCATGTCATCTCTATTTTTATCAATTTTTTAATAAAAAATCACCTATTTTGTTAAGAATTTATCAAAAATATCATTTATGAAGATAAATCCTTTTAGCTTGTTTCTCCAAAAATATCAAACTTTTTATCTATGGGATACTCTAGCCCCATCTTTTGAAGGGATATACTTTAACCTTGCTTTTATAAATGTTATTCAAAATTTAAAAATCACTAAAATTTTCATCTTCGGGGATATGTTAATCCCAGCTTCTGAGAGGACACTCCAACTCCGTCTTTCAAAATTTATCAAGAAAAAAATTTAAATTTTCTCTCTTTTAGGTCACTTTGAACTTTGCAAAATTTAAACCCAACTTTCACAACTTAATTAATCAATAGATCTAAATGCCTATACAAAATTTTTGGCTTAGTTATTTCAAGATAATTGATGATAATTACGAGATACATTCTACCTGTCCCTTATCTTTCCTTATATTTTGTGTGATTTATCTTATGCGATATTATCTCTTTTTTATCTTATGAACACATTTCCTTTGTGATGATCATTTTGCATCTATATTTCCAAAATCTTTTTTCAAAATTTATAAAGCAATTTTTCATGTCGATATCTCTCTAGTACTTGATACAAAATATCTAATTTCAAAAAAAATAAATTTAAAGAATATTTTAATGAAAAATCCATATATTCCTTATCCCTTCAAGGTGTATACATGATTTAAATTTCTTTATCTAAAACCTATGTTTATTTTATTCAAATTCATGCATAAGAAGGGGATTATATTTAAATAATGACAAGTCAAAACTGAGGGAATTGAAACTAAGTTAAGACATGGCTAGAAAGGTATCGATTTCGGGTGTTACCAGAAAGTTTGTACCTTCTTCCATGCAACTAACTTTCGAACCCAACCATTAAATTTTTGAATTATGTAGACCATAAAATTGATGTTTTAAGTATTGTAACTCTAACTATCAAGTTCAATAGGCTTTCGATCACTCCTAGCCAAAATGATCGATGGTGACTCCAATTGTTGGCTACCTGTGATGGCCATTCGAGACTAGTTATATGAGCAATTGGTCTGACGATCCCATTTCGTGGTTAAAAGCCAAGAATCCATACTTTCTTTCTCCTATCACATCAAAAAAAAAGAAGTGTCTAGTCCAAAGGACATTTTTTCATTGAAAAATACTTTTAAATCATGTGCGCTTCCTTCGTAAGAGGTATGTTGCAATAGCTTGGTGACTATGTTAAGGACTAATTAAGAGAGTTGGGCCTATAACTAGCCTTGTATTATTTGGTTCTTTATTTTTTATCACTATTAAACTATAATCCCTTTCTATTTTTGTCTACTAATCTTTTATTTGTTATGAATTTTATTATGTGATCATTAGGAATTGCTTTGTTCGTGAATAGCTTGATTTAATAAATATGGTAATACGAGAGTAAACAAAAGTTTGACTATTTCCCTGACACACACTGTGCACTTACATTTGTATTTAGACTCCCACCAAACTCCATGGTAAGGTTATGGACCAAATTATTAGGAATAAGTAAGCTATCCACCTTTGTGAGTACCCTTTTGCACAAGCATGGAAATAGCTTCTATGGTGTAAAGTACCTATGTTTCTCATGATTACTGTAAACACTTAATTTCATTTGGGTCCCTTTTTGCGATAGTCTTACATATCCGAGATTAAGAGCCTAACAACCACATTAGTAGAGGTTGACCATATCTAATTAGACTGGCATTTTTGAGACTTTTTTTTGTCATGCTTAATTGACTACATATGCATGTGATGAAAAATGCAATTTCAAGTGTCATAAAGAATAAATCTTAGATAAAAAGGACAAATATTTAAGAAAAAAATAGTTTTTAAATATTTTCTTGTCAAATTTTAAAATTTATTTTTGTAAATGATGCATGGTTAGTTTCCTATTTTTAGGGATTTTTTTCATATTGTTTCATCAAATTTTAGAAGCTGATCATCGTATATTTTATCGACACCTAAGCAGTATTTAATTTTAAATTTTTTTTGTGTCATAAGTACTTTATTATAGATTTTAAATTCTTATCTTTATTATTTTATAACTTAATAAAAATTACTATTTTGATTAATATGTTGAATTCAACTTAATTTTGTAAATATTTGAATGAGTTTATAGAATTTTCTCATTTCCAAAATACAAATATTTTTATCTGTAAATTTTTTATAAATTTTTTTAGAATTTAAAGTTGTAAAATTGTTCACATATTTCAATAAAATATTTTGGATATAAATTTCAAATTTTTGATTCATTTTTATTAAACATAATTTCATTCGAAAAGGTTTTTGCTGATAATTTTTTTCAAGTTTAAAATTTTTAATTAATTTTTTTCTCTCCAAAAAAATTATTTTAACTCCTTGAGGCAAAAAATGTTCATGTGGATGTTTAATTGGGCTGTCCACGTGATCAAACTTGTAACCAAATTTATCATGTGGAATTTCTTTTTTTTTCAGTTTATAACTTTTAATTTCTTACAAATTTCACCTCATTTTTTCACATTGTTCATAAATTTTACAATTAAAATTTTATTTTTCTCATATTTTTAAAAATTCATTAATAATTATATATAATATCAAAATTTTGTAATTCAATTATATGAGAATTAATTTATTGGGATTGAATTTTATTATTAAAAGTTAATATCATCAGAATTATCATCATTGGCCCACATGTTCACCTTTTAGGTTCTTGACTAACATTTTTTCCATTAATATAAAATGACAAAAATATTTATTAGGCATTAATTATATATTATGTAATAAAATTAAAAAATAAATAAAAATTAAAGAAAATTTTGAGTAAGGGGGTTTTATCCCACCTTGGCCAAATTTTGTCTCCTATGTAATAGGGGAAGGATCCTCCAAATTAGAGGCTAATAGCTTTCTAAGTAAAAATAGCCAAAACTTAAGGAAAAAAATTCTGTTTTTTACACTTTAAAGGTAGAAATTCTTGGAAAATTTTGAGTTTTTGTTTATTTCTTTCATTTTTCTTCGTTTTAGTGAGCCAAGATCATGCTTGAGCTCATGGATTTTGTTCCATATTGAAAGGCAAAGTATAATGACTATAAAAAATTTTCCTTATTTTAGTCATTGTGCTTAATTTTTCTTAATAAAGTTTGTTTTTCTTCATGAAATATGTTGTTGATAGGATTTTGATTTTGTCCTGCATATATGTTCATATTGATTGTATTTTCCTTGGTGTTTTAATGTTAATATATTGATAAAACATATTTTTTTTATGAATTTTACATCATGATGTTGATTTTAGCTTGGTAGAATTAAGGTTTATAGTTGTTGTGTTAGAAAATTTTGATGGATATATATTTTTGGTGTTGGTAAAAATTCATGGTTGCTTTGATTTAATTTTATTTGCTATTTTTATGATGACTTACATTACTTTGTGATTTTTAGAAGTTATAGGAACTAAAAAATAATTTAAAAAAAAATTTTTTTAAAAAGTTTTGGATAGGTAGTTCCAAGGTCGATTGTATGAGTACAAGTGTGATTTGGAGAATTTTTGTATTTTGGTGTTATTTTCTAATTATTGGAAATATAGGGACTAAGTCATAAAAATGAAAAAAAAATAATTTTAAGGCCTTCCATGCTTGGCTGAGACATTCATAGGTTCCGAGGGATGCGTTTCATACATTTTTATCATGTTAAAATACATTTTTAGACTTTTAGAGTCTTTATGTGATTTTAAAAAGTTTAAGGAGTAATTTGAAAAAATGGAAAAAATTATTTCGAGGCCAAAGATGGTTGGCCGAATGCTTCTTTGGAATTTTAGCATGATTTTTATGATCTTTTTTTGATGAGTTTTGTGTTTAATTTTGCATTTATTTTTTGTAGGGACTAAATTGCAAAGTTTAGAGTCCATAAAGTAAATCATGTGTTTTAGGGTCAAAATGTTCCTTATAATAAATTACCCATTTAGTATATTTTGCTTATTTTAGGAACATTCCTTACATTTTTAATCATTTTGGGCTTAAAGTGTGATTTTAAAAAGTTTAAGGTTTTAATTATAATTTTTGCATTTTAAGTCAACTTTAGTATTCTAGCTTCCTATTTAGGATAAAATTGTCATTTTCTATCATTTCTAGCTCCTTTAGAGTCACTATGATTCTTTTAAGATAAAGGTAATTTTTAAGGGCATTTTAGTATTTTTTCTTAGAACTGAGTCTTATGTAATTACCAAGATTCTTTTGATCATTTTTGAATCATTAGGGTTACTTAGATACTTTAATGTCAAAGGTATGCCTAAAGGTATTTTGGTAATTTTGCATTAAAATTGAGTCCTTTAGAGTTACTCTCTAAAGGACATTTTCATCTTATTGCCATGTTTAAGTCCTTTAAGTCTAGTTTCGTACATATAGGCTAAATTGAGTTTTAGGATAATTTTTATTTTTATTGTTATTGATATTTTTAATAAAATTGAAAATTTCTAAAAATTAAGGCAATGTCTTCGAGTTAAATTAGTACAGGAAATTTTTTTAGAATATGAGAGGGGTTCTATAGATTATTTTAATAAAGATATATCTTTTTTGAAAAGAAATCGAGATTTTTTAGTTTTCATGAAATAAAACCTTTTGTATTCCTCTAGCTCTTTAGTGAGGTGCAAAATATTTTGATTTTTTAAAAAATGTCATATTCCACCAACTCTCTAGTGAGATGAGAAAAAGAATGATAAAACCTTTCATATTACTTTAGTCCTCTAATGGGGTACGAACCATATTTTGACTTTCAAAAATATTAAAAACTCGATTTTCTCATCTGAATTAATAAATTTGTTTCATAAAATTTTATTATCATATATGAGAATTATAATTAAATATGGAATATTGAGATCAAATAAAAATCAAAGTTTCAATTAACACATGATTAATAAGATACTGATTATCAAATATCGTTAGAGGGATCAATCTTTAGTTGTGATTATAATCAAGTCCCGAACCCTTTTACATGAACTCTGGTATAATCAGGGAGCTTAGAGTTTTTTTAAGGGAGTTGTAACCCTCAAAATATGAACTCTGATAGGTGGCCAATCTCACCTCGCCAAAATAGATTGGTGGTGACTTTAGAAAAATAGTCATTTTATAATGACTATTTAGGGTTAAATTAAGTGAACAAACCATCTTGACGACTCAGTTCTTAAAATAAATAATAATAATAATTATGTAGCCTATAGTAAAAAAATAATAAATAATAAATAAATAATGATATATTAATATACATGGAAATAAGGGGTATAACGGCCTTTAAGTCAGGCTGGCCAAGATTCGCATTCGAGCCATGTTGCGCTAGGTTGGCAACTCTACTGGGGATTAATTAAAGAGTCAGGCCTACAATTAACTACGTGTTAATTAAATTTTGATTAATTCATTTTCCACCAATATTTAATTATGATTCTTGGTATTTTCAAAAAAATTATTTTGCACAATATATTTTTGTGTTTTTTTGGTCTTTTGGAGATTTAAGATAAAGGTTATGTTTTATGTTGTAAAAGGTTTGTTAATCCCTTCACACACACTAAACACATGCAATACTATCTCTTCCAAATCTCTAGAAGAGGCATAGGTGACTTAATATTTTAAAAACGGGTGAAGTAACTCTGCCTTCTAAGGTGTTGCCTCTATCTAGGCTAGTAAAAAGCCCCGTTGAGGACATGGAAAATACCCCTAATTGAGTTAAACCTTTTTGACACAAACATGTGGTGGGTAAGGATAGGGTACATCATTAGTCTGTTCCAAGTTTTGAGAACAATTCAAGAATAGATCTAGATATCTACCCTAAACCTCATATAGTAAACCTTATTGTCCTCTAAGTCAAAACCATTCCCAATTTTAGATGTCAATGAAAGTTAGGGACATACAAAGGAAAAAATTTACCTTTCTCTTTCTTTTTTGTTTTTTTAATTATTTGTATTTATTTAGATAATTTTTTGTTGTATTATTTTCCCTAGGAAATTTTATTATTATTTGTATTTATTATTTTTTACAAATACTAACTTATTTATTCTTTTTATTTTTTATCTTTTCTTGGTGCATTTTTCATTTGCATATATGGACACTTGCTCTAGAACAGAATTCCAACTCAGTTAAATTTTCATTAGACTTTATGGCAGAATCAGTACACATAGTTGTTGTCTCCAAAGCATTTGAAAAGGTTTGTGATGAGTCCAAGTTGAATCAGAAAGAACAAGGGGATTGTATACCAAAAGATCTCATGTCAAAATTACCAAGAATCACATAATAGGATCTCTGTCAAAATAACGTAATATAATTGGCCGAGATATGAGACCGTTAGGGAAAGCAAAATAGAGTTGGTTCATAGAAAAGTGTGGAGAGATTACTCTTCAACTCAAAATACAGATGGATGAACAATTATTTCAAGCTTTAATAGAATTCTAGGATCCCTCATATCAATGTTTCTTATTCAAACAATATGATAGACTCCAATCGTAGAAGAAATCTCAACTTTACTCGAGTTAAGGCCTTTGGAAACAAACTCATTTACTGCAAAAACATAATCCAACAAGATTTCAAAAAAACCTAGGGCAGTTTCTTGATGTAGATTTCAAATTAGGCCCTAAATATATTGAGCAAAAAAGGAATACAAGTGTTATTTCTTGGCAATTTCTATGAGATTATATCAAAGGATGCATATCTAGGGAAGAAGCTCTTGATGCATTTACTTTAGCTATATATGGCTTAGTTTTCTTCCTTAGGATACTCAGACATGTGGAAACAGCCATGGTAGACCTCTTTAATCGGTTACAAAGAAATATGCATCCAACTTCTGCCATTCTAGCTGAAATAATTTGGGCAGTTGATGCATGCCAAAAAGCAAATCGTGGGAGAATTTTGGGATTGCATTGCTATTACGCATTAGGCCCAAAGTCATCTCTAGGGTGAAAGTGCTAATAAGGTCAAGCCCTACTTCTCACATTGTATTCCTCTCCGAGAGTTCATCAAGAAGAAATGGCCTAAGTCTGGAACTAAAAATCAATAGGTTGAAAAATTTGAAGAGTTTGGCTTTTGAAGAAATAATGTGGAAAGCACTTTGGTATTCACCAAAACACTTTATGTATTGGTGCGGTGATCTATTCTTTGTGATTTTGCTTAGCATATAGGGCATTGTGGGGTATACACCATTGTTAGTTCGAAGATAGTATGGCCTAAGTCTGGAACTAAAAATCAATAGGTTGAAACATTTGAAGAGTTTGGCTTTTGAAGAAATAACGTGGAAAGCACTTTGGTATTCACCGGAACACTTTATGTATTGGTGTGGTGATCTATTCTTTGTGATTTTGCTTAGCATATGGGTCATTATGGGGTATACACCATTGTTAGCTCGAAAACAGTATGGGTTGAGCCAGTTAATCCCCATAACTTCCAATATTGCCAGTGTGGATCTTAAGCGTTAAGGGAAAGGTTATAGAAACTCACTTTAGCTGACTACTTTACACTAGAGAGACAAATATGAGTCACGGTTATGTGATTATATGGATCATACCACTAGGCATGATGCTTGGAGTAGTATCTAAGGCTGTAACATAATTATCCTTCATATAAATAGAGTCATTTCCCACGTATCTATCCAACCAAAGTGCCCTATGCCTTTTAAAATTGATATGATAAAAGAAAAAGCAGCAAGAGAATGGAAAAGATTGGGTGATAAAAACCTAGCTTTTCAAGAAAAAGGTTATGTATTTAAGAATAAAGATGAAGGCTAAAGAAAACATGTCTAGAGGATAGAAGAGAAGTATAATTTTATAAAACAAGATTGGGTTAAGTAGAATAATAAGATAAGCTTGCATGCATATCTGGGAGCTCAAGTGGAACATCCAGTAGGATGAATAAAAAAATACACAAGCTTCATGAAGAGTTAGGAGTACTGAAAGCCAAAGATTTAGTAGGAGAAGCCAGGATAACTATTTTTAAGTAGGAATGAGAGGGGCCATTGACATTTGTATTCAGTTAAGGAGACCTATAAAAAAAACAACCCAGGGTGGCCTTTAATGAAGAACAAGAAAGAGTATCTCAGTTGCTTTAGGAAAAAAAAAATCCTTCTAATGACTATTAAGAAAAAGCAAGCAAGTATTGCACCAGAAAAAAAATGATATCTATATCTGGGTTCAAGCTTATCAAGAAATGGAAGCATATTAGGATGATAAAATATGGTTGGCTAAGAATAAATGTACAAAGTGGCAAGATAATAGTATGGTCCAACAAAAGTACATAAATCATCTGATGAAACAGATCTACTTGGCTATCATCCAACCAAGAAAAATGTTGGAAAAGGTCCAGGACTTGAAGGTGTATATTAATCCAATAGAAGAATATTGGCTTATTGCACCTAAATTTCTAGAACAGGCTCGGTAATAGTATGATCAGGTTAAGACCTTTCTTAGGTGTAAGCCATATTTGATCAACAATATGTAATCCCTCAGAAAGTTAATGAAAATTTATGAGTCTAGAATCTTTTGCTAAAGTAAGCGATCCCACTATGCATGCATAAATCACATGTAGACATAATATTCATACCTTCATTAAATTCATCAATTCATAAACAAAAATTTAACTCAAGGAAATTTGAAATTTTCTTTTAAAAGCTTTAATATTGCAAACTTAGAATAATTTATCGAACAACCACCCATCCACTGGTACTATACTTGATACAGAGTAAGAAAAGTGGCTGAAGACTAGTTAGCAAGATTAAAAAGATTGGAAAAAAGTCAGCCTCAATGTCAAGAGGCCATTATTAAAAGATAAGAAGAATTTCAGGCATAAATCATAAGATTAATAAATTACTTTTGGTGACGAGCTAGTTTGCTAATTGTCAAAAATTGTTGTGGATGCTTCTATGAAGGGATGTGGAGAAGCAAAGCCAAAAGACAACCCCCTAACATACAGGAGACACAATAGGTAAGAGCAAAAAATGTGCAACTAGCAAATACACAAAATGTGTCTATGCCAGCAACCTTTTATATTAACCTTAATGTTCCTTCACAAAGGGTAAATGTAAATATTACAATTGCACAAGAGGATTTAGGTTTTCCTGACCATGATAAAAAAGAAAAGAGAAAAAAATGGGTAAGAAACTAGCTAAATCAAAAACTGAAAAAGGAAAAATACAACTTCTAGAAAGGAAATTTAAAGCAATAAAAGGGGTCGAAGTCTATATCAGCATCAATGTTAAAGATCTTAGATTGGATCAGATTTGGTCTTTTCATCAAAATTCAAAATGCCGAAATTTGAGAAATACAAGAGCACTATATCTTTTTTAAGCACATATTAAAAGGTTTATCCATAAAATGTTTGGATATGCATAAAATGACAAGCTACTTATCCATTACTTCCAAGAAAGCTTGTTCAGATTAGCACTTTAATGGTATAATAACCTGAACCATACCCAAATTCAATGTTAGATCGATTTGGAAAATGTATTTTTACAATAGTATGAACAAATGGTTGAAAAGATGCTGTAACTAACTCTGCAAAATATAGAGAAAAGGCCTACTAAATCTTTCAAAGAATATGCATATAGATTAAGAGAAATGCTTCTAAAGTTCAACCCTTAGTAACTAAAAAAGAAAAAACCATGTTGCTTGTAAACACTTTATGTCCTTCTTATTACGATAAGTTGGTAGGGAATGTAACCAACCACTTCACTGACCTTGTTATATCCAGGGAAATGATTGAAATAGCTATAAAGGTAAAAAACCTTTATAGCTAGTGAATTTTGTACTAGAGAAAAGGTTGGATCCAATAAAAAAAGAAAGAAACCCTATCTGTTAACTATGTCGATCAACTGTACCATTATGCACTTTACTTTTTTACTAAAACTAAGGCTAGTAGGCCCAAAACACATAATCTTTCAACATATCTCAAACTCTTATTCCATGAACTCCATAAACCACCATTGCAAATCCTCTTCCATAAAATTAGCCCAAACCTAATGCAAATTAACTAGCTCAAAAAGCTAACCAATCCAGGCCTTGTTACGAGCCTTTTCCTTACTTTTATAAAAAGATATTTGATAAGCTTCTTAAGGCTCAACTGATAACCCTTATTTTTACCAAACCTTAGGAAATAATTTTCCCTGCTAGTATAACTTGAATATATACTATGAATATCATGTGATAGTAGGCCATTCAATTGAAAATTGTTTAGATTTTAAGAATAAGGTTCAAAATCTTTTTAAAGTAAGTGTTTTTCAATTCGATAACACTTGGAGACCTAATTTTGTAGTAAATGCTTTGCTTGGTCATCTTGAGCCTAGAATTAATGCTTTGATCATTAAAGAAGAGGGATCGATGAAGATCAATGTCCAAGAAATCAAAATCCTGGTGGAATAAGTTTGGATGATCTTGACTAAAGGCAAAATCCTTAGTCAAAATAGTAGAAACACTAAGAGCCAATCTGATTTTGGAGCTAACTTTTGCAAGTTTCACATGTTCAACACATCTCAAACTTTCAGTCCACCAACTCCACTTACCACCATTCTAAATCCTCCTTCTTAGAATTAGCCTAAACTTAATGCTATTCAAAAAGTTTTAAAAGCTAATCAACCCAAGCTTCATTACGAGCCTCTTTCTTACTCTTATAGAAAGCTATTTGATAAGCTTTTTAAGGCTCGACTGGTAGCCCATATTTTTACCAGACTTTATGAAAGTAATTTCCCTTGCTAGTATGACATTAATATACACTATGAATATCATGCGAGAGCAAGTCATTCAATTGAAAATTGTCCAACCTTTAAGAATAAGGCTTAGAATCTTGTTAAAATAAGTGCTTTTTGATTTGATAATGCTTAGAGGCTTAATGTTGTAGTAAATTCTTTGCCTAGTCATCCTTAGCCTACAATAATGCTTTAGTCATCGAATAAGAGTGATCGATGAAGATGAATGTCCAAGAAGTCAAAATCCCAATGGAATAAGTTTGGATGATCTTGACTAAAGGTAAAATCCTTGGTAAGAATGTAGAAACACTGGTAGCCAATCTAACTTTGGAGCTAACTTTTGCAAGTTTCACATGACTTCAGGCCACACTTTACAAGATTGTTCAAAATTTTTGACTATGATCCCAAGAATGATTGACAATGGTAAAGTTGAATTTTATAAGGGAACTGGTCAAGAAAAGTTAATTAACATGACCGATGAAGGGTTAGCATAATTGGCTTATGGTTATGTCACCCTCTTAATATCTACTACAATTAGTCAAAGGTTATTCCTTCTAAAATTGAAAGTACTCCCACACTTATTATCTAAGCACCTATGCCTTTTCCATATAAGGACAATAAATAAATGCCATGGAAATATGATGGTAGAGTAATAAACCCAGAAGCTACTATAGTTATTGTTGACATAATCAGGGTTAGCCATGTAACACGAAGTGGTTGACACTATGGCCTTAAAACTGGTGAAGTTGTGCCAAAGCAAAATCAAAGGGACAAACATCCAAAAAAGCCATATCCACTAAAGATATCCTGGTAGAAGTTCAAGAATTAGTGAGGGAAAAATGGTTAAATTTTTTAAATTTATAAAGCATAGTAATTACAGCATTTTAGAGCAGTTAAAACAATAACCCCCCAAAATCTCTTTGTTGGCTCCACTACTTAGCTCAAAATCGTATCGAAATGCTCTATTAAAAGTGCTTAACTAGGCATGCATTCCTTAAGAAATATCTATAAACAAACTTAATGGCCTAGTGAATAATATTGTTGCTAACAATTTCATTTCATTTAATTATGATGAAATACCTCCAAGAGAGACCACTTCCACAAAAGCCCTTTATGCAATAACAAATTACAATAGCATTATATTGCCTAAAGTCCTTATTAATAATGCATTAGCTCTTAACATATCACCATTAATCACTCTATCCCGCTTGCCAATCGACAGTAGCCTAATTAAACACAGCCAGGCAATTTTCAAGACATTTGATGAAATAAAAAAGGAAATCAAACAGACCATTTCAATTACTTTGAACATCAATTGCTACCTATTTCATGTTATGTATATTGTCCAAGCATACAATTGTTTATTGGGATGACCATAGATCCACTCTCCCAACATTATACCATCATTATTTCACCAAAAAGTCAAAATTTATAATTGATGAAAAAGTGGTTAGCATATCTAAAGAAGATGATATTATAAATGTACTAAAGGCCCTATGTTGAGATAGATGTCAAAACTGAAGAGTGTTCCTTCAGAGCCTTTGAAATTGTTAATGCCACCTTTATCGTAGAAAGATTTTTTAATCCAAAGACCCAAGCTCTTAAAGATCACCCATATGGTCCTCAAGCTCACTATTGGGCAAGGTACTCAAGCTAAAAAAGGCCATGGAAGATATTTACAGGGGATAAGTCGATCCATTAATGTAATTTGTAATAAAGACAAATATAGACTGGGTTCCAAGTCAAAATGGAGCCAAAAAAAAAGAAATTTAAGAATAAAACTTGAGGAAAAAAAGCTAACTAAGGACACTGAGCAAAAATTAAGCCAAAAGTTAGCCTTTTACCTAAATTAAAGGAAATTTATACCATAGAGGAGCTATCAATCTAGAATCCAAAGAAAAAAAGCCAAAGATGTCACATTTGTGATTAATAAGGCCTTTGAGAAGGGTCAAGTGGCCATCATTAGGGAAAATGATGAAAAGCTTAATGATGGACATAGAACCAACCCTTGTCTTCTTAGATATGTTTGGAAGAGATAAACTATTACTAAAAGCTATAGTGTTTAAACCAATTCCAGAGTAATTCCAAGAACTCACTTTGAAATCTAAAGATATTTTTTGTAAAAATCTTAAAATTTTTTATCATTATTTTCAAAAATAGATGCATATACCTTTTTATGTATATTCAATTTCTTTCATACCAATGTTCTTTGTTCCTTTTACATACACATACATAAATCATCCTATATTTTTGTTTACCCATTCTTGTTTTCATTTTACTTTTATAAATCTCTTGATCGAAAAGAAGCAGATGATTTCATTTAATATTCAAAGGTTAACTTGGAATGGTTGTTTTCTTAAATGAGGTCAATTTTGAAGAAGATGTCAATGATTATACTTTGCCTTCTGATCTATTAAAAATAATTGAGTATAAGCATGAACGGATAATACCCTATGAGAAACCCATAGTGGTGATAAATTTAAGGGATAATAAGGATGATAAAATGGAAACCAAAATAGGGATTACTCTTATGTCTACTACTAGAAAAGAATTGATAAGTTTACTTCAAAAATTTTGAAATGTCTTTGCATGATCCTACAAAGACATGAGGGCTAGATACAAAGATTGTGGTCTATAAATTGCCTTTAAAACTAAGGTGCAGATTGATTTAATATAATATAAATTAAAAAGGATGAAATCAAAAATGATTTTTAAGATTAAAGGAAAAAAAAGAAATAATATGAGTTTACATTTCTCGAGGTGGAAAAATACCCAGAGTGGTAGCCAACATCATCCCAATTCCTAAAAAAAGATGGAAAGTCAAAATGTTTGTAGATTTCTGGGATTTAAATCAAGTAAGTCTGAAGGATAATTTTTTTCCCTTATAATGATACTCTAGTTGACAACACGATGAAAAATTATTTGTTTTCATTTTTTAATAAATGGATTCTCATGGTATAATCAAATGAAAAAGGCTTTAGAAGACATGGAAAAGGCCATATTTGTATCAATGTAGTGCACTTTTTGTTATATGGTGATGCCATTTAGATTGAATAATGCTAGGGCAACCTATCAAAGAGCAATGGTTAATTTTTTTCCATGATATGATGTATAGAGAAATTAAAATATATATGGATAACATGATTGCCAAGTCACCCCAAAAGGAAAAGCATGTCACATATTTGCGAAAATTGTTTAAAAGGCTAAAAAAGCATTAATTGAAATTAAATATGACAAATGTATCTTTGGTGCAAGATTAAAAAAGTTATTGGGCTTCATTGTTAGTGAAAAAGGCATTAAGGTTGATTCCTGAAAAGAGTAGAGCCATTTAAGAGTTATTGCCTCCATGCAAGTAAAACAAAGTAAGAAGTTGCTTGAGAGATTGAATTACATAACTCATTTTATTTCCCAGCTTATGGACAAATGTGATCCAATTTTTTGCTTCTTTTGGAAACATGATCCAGCTAGATAGGATAAACATTACCAAATGGCATTTAAAAGGAATGAAACATTATTTATCAATCCACCTTTTCTTGTACCACCCGTTTATGAATACGAAAAAGAAAAATGATGATAAAAAGATTTCCTTGCATTACTTTAGAATATGGTCAAAACATTATAGGGACATTAGTTAATATTAAATCTTTTGGACACTCTAGGGAGAACAGATAACATCTTCAAATACTTAGGATACATGGTTAAAGAACATGTTAATGAAAAAATAATTATTTAAGGATATGTATAGTTTTCCCCTCATCAGAAAAAAAAGAATATCTACAACATTCTCTGAAGATGCCTTGGACTCTAGTATTGGGGTAGGCTTATTTTATCCATAACATATTTTAAAATTGATTCGACTCTAAGTTCAGGTGTAGGTTCATCTTGCCAAAAGAAAAGGGAATATCCATAAGATTTTTTACAGATGCCAGCGATTCCAAGTTTAGGCACGATTTCACATTGTCAGAAAAAATAGGAAAGAATCCATAACATTTTCTAAAAATGTCTTTAACTCTAGTATTGAAGTAAGCTCATTCTGTCCATAAAATTTTTTGAAGATGCCTTCGACCCCAAGTTCAGGCATAGGTTCCAATTGCTAAAAGAAAAGGGAATATCTATAACATTTTCTAAAGATGTATTCAACTCTAAGTTTAGGCATAGGTTCCCCTTGTTAGAAGAAATAGAGAAATATCTATAATATTTTTTGAAGATGCCTTCAACTCCAAGAAGAAGTAGATGCCCACCGTACAAAATATGAAAAAAATATTTATAATACTTTCTAAAAATACCTTCAACTCCAAATTTAGGTTGAATTGAAGTTATCCATATTGAAACCTATGAAGTAACAAGTTAACTCATGAGGAGACATCATATGCACTTTTCATGCATGTTCATTTGCATTTGATAATTTGCAGATCAAAAGTTAAGCATGATATTGGAAAAGCTATTCATGTGCCAATTTCGTTGAGATCAAAAGTAAGTCTTGAATCTTTTCAAATATTTTGAATATCAAACATTATTATTTCTATTGACAATCATAGTTCTACCCTAGTCAACCTTTTTTGACCTAGGTTTCACCCAGTCAATCTTTTTTAACTCAAGTTTTATCCTGGTCAAATCTTTTTGACCTAGGGTTTGCCCTGGTTATATGCTTAGTTTACTATTATGGTTTTACCCTGGTCAACCCTTTCAACTTAGGTTCTGCTTGGTTAATTGTTCTCTACTTCAGTCTTACCCTAGTCGTACCCAAGTTGATTGTTAGAATTCTGCCTTGGTCAACCCTTTTCAACTTAGGTTTTGCCCTAATCAATCTTTTTTTACTTATGTTTTGCCTAGTCACCCTTTAGTTGACTATCATGGTTGCACCTTGGTCAACCCCTATAGAATTAAGTTCTATCTTCGTCACTTCAGTTGACCATCATGGTTTTGCCTTAATCAACTCATTAAACTTAGGTTTCACTTTGGTCACCCTTAGTTGAATATTGTGGTTCTGCTCTAGTCAACCCTTTAGACTTAGGTTCTACCCTAGTCATGCCCAAGTTAAGTAGTATGGTTTTGTCCCAATCAACCTTTTTTAACTTAAGTTCTGCCCTAGTCAAACCCTTCAGAATTAGGTCTCACCTGGTCACTTTTGTTGGTTATCATGGTTTCAACTCAGTTAATTTTTTAGACTTAGGTCTAGCCCAAGTCATTTTCCTTAGCTATCATAATTTTATCCTAGTCAACTCTTTAGACTTAGGTCTTACCTTAGTCATCATCTCAATTAAAAGTTTCACCCTTAGTTTAAAGTGCATTTTTAGTTTAGTTATTTTCAACAAAGACTTTATAGCTCAGATGGAAATCTTGTTTATTTGGTCTTTACCTTGTTCTTGGTTCTTAACAATGGGCAAAAAAGGGTCATTGTAAACAGCTAATTTTGTTCAGGGTTTTTTTTATAGGCTTACATATCCAAGATTAAGAACCTAATAGCCACTTCAGCAAAGGTTGACCTTTTTTAGGTAGATTGGGCATTTTTAAAACCTTTTTTTATCATGATTAATAGACTGCATATGCACGTGACAAAGAAAACGAAATTTCAATGGTTGTAGAGAATGGATCTTGGATGAAAATGATGAATATTTAAGAGAAAAATTAGTTTTTAAATATTTTTTGTCAAAATTTGAAATTTATTCTTGCAGATGATTCATGGTTGGATTTTTTATTTTTAGGGATTTTTTGAATTTTTTCATGAAATTTTGAGATTTGACTAACATATATTTGATCGACATCTATATGGCATCAGTACCAAAAAATTGGTTTTTAACTTTATTCTTTTAGAATTTTGAAATTCATTTTTGTAAATAACATCACAGTCGAATTTTCTATTTACATTTTTCATAAAAATGTCAAGTTAATCATCGTGTATTTTTGTTGATACTTGTATAGTATTTATGCCAATACTTATCCTAAAAAATAAAAAATATTCAAAGAAAAATATTTATTAGAATTTTATGCCATGAGGTGTCAAATTATAAATTTTAGTATTTAATTTTGGATTTTTTATTATGCTGCGAGTATTCTATTTGTAAATTTTTTTAATAAAATCTATTAAGAATTTTAGATTTTCATCTTTATTATTTTATAAATAAATAAAAATTAATATTTTTAGCAATATGTTAGATTCAACTCATTTTTGTAAATATTTTAATGTATTTTTGAAATTTTCTTGTCCCCAAATAAAAATATTTTTATCTATAAAATTTTTTGTTAAAATATTTTAAATTTAAAGTCGTAAATTTTTTCGCACAGTTCAATAAAATATTTTGGATATAAATTTTTGAATTTTTTATTCATTTTTATTAAACATAATTTCATCTAAAAGGGTTTTTACGCATAATTTTTTACTAATTTGAAATTTTTA
>JBBYHO010074172.1:117924-212467 GCA_038382025.1 Adansonia gregorii
ATTATTTTTTCTCTCCCAAAATATTATCTTCATTCTTTTGGGCCAAAAATGTTCATATGAATGTTTAATTGGGCTTCCCACATGAAATTTTTAATTATTTTTTCTCTCCCAAAATATTATCTTCATTCTTTTGGGCCAAAAATGTTCATATGAATGTTTAATTGGGCTTCACACATGATTAAATTTGTAATTGAATTTATCACAAGGAGTTTCATTTTTTTTTGTTTATAACTTTTCATTTCTTACAATTTAGTCCTTCACCTCATTCTTTTCTCATTTTTCATGAAATTTACAATTAAAATTTTATTTTTTCACATTTTTAAAGTTCATGAATAATTATATATAATTTCAAAATTTTATAATTTAATTATAGCAGAATTAATTTAATCAAGATTGAATTTCATCATTAAAAGCTAATATCATTAAAATTATTATTAAGCCTAGGCACTGGCCCACATGACTTACCCTTTAGATTGTTGACTAACATTTGGTTTATTAATATAAAGAGACAAAAGCATTTATTAGGCATTAATTATATATTATGTAATAAAATTAAAAAAATAAATAAATAATGAAAGAAAATTTTAGCCAATGGGGTTTTATCCCACCTAAGCTGAATTTTTTCCTTTATAAATAGGGGAAAGATCCTTCAAGTTAGAGGCTAATAGTTTTCTAAGTAAAAATAGCCAAAACATTAAGAAAAAAAACCAAGTTTTTTAGACTTTAAAAGTTAAAATTCTTGGAAAATGTTGAGTTTTTTGTTTATTTCATTTATTTTTATTTGTTTTAATGCGACAAAATATGCTTGAGCTTATGGATTTTGTTCCATGTTGAAAGGAAAAGCCCGATGGGTATGAACAATATTTTTTAGTTGTTATGTTTAATTTTTCTTAATAATAGTTTCATTTTCTTCATGAAATATGTTGGTTTTGATATGACGTTGATTTCATCATATATATATGTTCATATTGATTCTATTTTCCTTGGTATTTTTATGTTAGTATGTTGTTAAAACATGTTTATATGTTATTATTTTACAAATTTTATATGACAATGTTGATTTGAGCTTAGTAGAATTAGGATTTATAGTTGTTATGTTGGAAAATGTTGATGGATATATATTTTTTTGGCTAAAATTCATGGCTGTCTTGATTTAATTTTATTTGTTATTTTATGATAATTTGTGTTATTTTGCGATTTTTGAAACTTGTAGGGACAAAAATAATTTTTAAAATTTTTGAAAGCTTTGTATATATAGTTCCGAGCCTAATTGTATAAGGACAAGTGTGATTTGGTGTTATCCTTTAATTATTAAAAATATAGGGAAAAAATTGTAAAAGTAAAAAAATAATTTTTAGGCCATCCATGCTTAGCCAAGACCTTCATTGGTAACTTTGGATTTGTTTCATGCATTTTTTTCATGTTAAAATACATTTTTCAAACTTTTAATGTTTTTTTGTAATTTTAGACAGTTTAAAGATTGATTTGCACAAACAAAAAAAAATTGTTTCAAGGCCATAAGTGGTTGGCCAAATGCTTCTTATGACTTTTGGCGTGATTTTTATGATTTTTTATGACGAGTCTTCTGTTTAATTATGAGTTTGTTTTATGTAAGGACTAAATTGTAAAGTTTGAAAAATTTAGAGTCTAACAAGAAAACTATGTTTTAAGATCAAAATGGTCTTTTCCCATAACAAATTACCCATTTAGTATATTTTGGTCATTTTAGGAACATTTCTTGCATTTTGAGTCATGTAGGCTTAAAATATAATTTTGAAAAGTTTAAGGCATAATTGTAATTTTTGCATTTTAGGTTACCTTTAATATTCTAATTACCCATTTAAGGTAGAATTGTTATTTTCTACCATTTCTAGGTCTTTTAGGGCTATCGGTATACTTTCAAGAGGGAGATAGTTCCTGGAGGCATTTTAATAATTTTTTCTTAAAATCGAGTCCTGTGTAATCATCGAGATTTTTTCATGAACAAGGTGTATATTGGGTTAGTTTTGTCTTGTATGATTTTTTTTAGTTTTTTAGGGTTACCCAAATACTTTCATGTCGATAGTATACCCTAAGGGTTTTTGGATAATTTTGCATTAAAACTTAGTCCGCTAAAGTTACTAGGATAGTTTCATGTTGAAAGTACTGTAAAGGACAATTTTGTCTTATCGATCATGCTCAAGTATTTCTAGTCTAGTTTCATACATAAAGTCTAAACCAAGTTTTAGGGTAATTTTTATTCTTATTATTATTAATATTTTTAATAAAATAAAAAATTTCTAAATTTTAAGACACCATCTCTGACTTAAAGTATTACATTTAAATTTCTTCCAAAATATGAGAGGGGTTGTACAGATTAATTTAATAATAAGATATCCTTTCTAAAAAGAACATAGGGAATTTATCAATTTTTGTAAATTAAAACCTTTTGTGTTCTCTAGGTCTTCAATTGGGCACAAAAGATATTTTGATTTCTTAAAACTTTTTTATTCCACTGTTGTCTAATGAGGTATGAAAGAGAATGATAAAACTTTTCATATTCCTACAATCCTCTAGTCAGATATGAAAGATATTTTAACTTTCAAAAATATTAAAAACCTAATTTTTTCACCTGAAGTAATAAATTTGTTTCATAAAATTTTGATATATAGAAATTATAATTAAAAAGAGAATATTGAGATCGAATAAAAATCAAAATTTCAATTAACATTGATTAATAAGGTACTAATTGTTAGGCATCATGAGAGGGATCGATCCTTATCATTATTGTAATTGACTCTTGGACCTCTTCACATATCTCTATTATAATCGGCCAACCTCAAAGTTTGTTACTAAAGGTTTCAGAACTCTCAAAATAGAAACTTAGATAAGGGACTAATCTCACCTGGCCAAAATAAATTGATGGTGACTCCAGAAAATGGTCCTTTTGTAATGACTATTTAACTTTAAGTCAAATAATGAACCATCTTAATGATTGAGTACTTAAAAATAAAAATAATAGTGATATGGCCCCCAGTAAATAATAATAATCATCATAATAGTAATAAATGAATAATAATATATTAATGTACATAGGAATAAATAGTACACTTGCTTTTAAGTTAGGCTAGTCAGGATTTGCATCCAAGCCATGTAAAGATAAGTACCTTTCCATATTTGCATAGGAAAACACATCCAATGGGTCGAACTTTTTCTACCAAGCCTGTAATAAGCCTAGGATCAAGGTGCCTCGATTGTCCTTACCAAATGGAAGAGCAATTTGGATAGCCAATCTAGATGTTAACCTAAACCCATATAGTGAGCCCTATAAGCCAAACAATGTTGAGCCACATAATGCTACTAAAATGACCTGAGAATAAAGACACTCGAGGAAACATTTTAACCTTTCCTCTTGTAAACCATCGTTACATAGGTGATGTGAATGTACCTTGTCACCCATGTGTGTCATGTCAATGTCAGGACATGATGTTATGCTATTTGATTGACTACTAACCTTTGTTGGTAGGTAAGTGATTGTAAAGTTTGTCACTTATGAGGCTTCATATTGCCTTCAATTAAGTCATGATCAACATAAATAAGCTGTTATGCTACCCGAATGGTAACTCAACACATACCCATTTCTAGGTGATGATCAACGAACATCACCACCTAGTCATTTAGTTTTATACCTAGAGGTAACACATCACCTTGATAAGGGTGATTTTAACCTGGACACACCGTTATCCGATTGGTAGGTACCAAGCTTGTCCTCATACTTGTCATGTCTACCCCTAGGCATCTTAAGGCCAATTGTAGGGCATTCTCCACAATACTTGCATTATTTTATTCTTTTTTCATGTTTGTATTATTTTTTATTGATAGTAACCTATCTCCTTTTCTTTTTTTTTTTTAATTGTTGAATGCATCATAATTGTCATCATGGGACAATTGGCTATGGTTCAATTTTCAAGAAAGTCAAAGCATAGTTTGAGGATTAGCAATTCAAAGATGAGAAATCCTTAAACCTAATTAAGCCTCGAAGACACACGAAAAAGGCAAGATAGCTCTTAAAGACAAAGGATGAACATAGTCAAAGTAGCTCGATCTTTAAGGCAGGATATCATGTGCACTAGATACCATGCATAGAAGTCATCAAAGTTCTTTGAACATGTGACTAAATGATGCAATCATGTCAGACACCTTCAAATGCAATCATTTATGATCAAACTCTATTGCTTTCTTCGTTAAAGACACTATTGGTGAAGCTGTCCCGCAAACTAATTATCTTTCGCATTTACATAACTATTTTAATTTTTTTGCTACTTTATTCATGTCAATAATCATTCACCATCATGATTCGATACATAACATCATTCCATCATGAGAAATCATTAATAAAGACATGTCATAAGAGCCTAATACCAGAATAGTTAAAAAATACAAGGGATTCTGAAATTAGGCAAGAAACACGAAACTAAATATTGCACATCGCTAAATGCCTACTATTGAAAATAGATCATAGAAAACAATAATCAAGAATGCATTAAGCGACTTAGGTTTATATACAAGAATCATAAAACTAAATGCTTTGTCAGCAAGATGAAATGCTAGCTTAAATCATAAAGCTTATGGAATTAATAATAGCTTCCATAAAGGAAAATGGGCAGACTGGTAATATGGATACTGAAAAAGAGTCAGCTAATCTGGAAAATCACCCTACCAGTAGTACTGAAGCTACCTAGGAAGAAGTCCATTAAGAAAAATAACATAACATAGCATTAGCCTCATTGGTAACATCGATGATACATATAAACCCCATGGCAACTAATCAATTCATCCCTGCATGCCATGGAGTGAATACAGGAGTTTTCCCAGCTAATCCCACAACCTTCGACCATAATATTAGGAGAAGACAAATGGTTAAAAGCCTACAACATGTGCTAATGAGATGGACAAGTTTTAATAGTTAAAAATGCCTTTGGGTTATCGAAAGAGTAATAAGTTTAGAGCATAGATGCTGAATCTTTATCTCTGGTGTCTAACCTGGTCATTCCCTTAAAGTTCAAGATAGCCAGTTTGAGAAGTTTAACAGAAGTATTGACCCTATCATGCATATTCAGATGTACTTCAAAAAATGGTTAGGTAAAAAAGATGAAAAGCTTTTTATCCACTATTTTAGCATAATTTGATCAAGGTAATTGCCTGATGGTACATTGAACATTATAATGTCAAGATTCAATCTTGGGCTAACTTGGCTAGAGCCTTTTAGAGTCAATATAAACACAAGTTGAATTAGGCTCCTAATCGATTTTCCCTATTAATTTAGAAGAAAAAGCCTACTAAGAACTTTAGGTAATATACCTCACGATAGGGAAAGTGGGCAGCTTGGTTTAGCCTTCTTTAACTGAGGAAAAAGATACGTTCATCAGCACCTTATGTGCCCATGCTATGTCAAGTTAGTAGGTAATGCCACCAAGAATTTTACTAATCTCGTACTATTTAGCAAAATGATTGATGTTGCTCTTTAAAGTGGCCAAATGTTAAAAGGCAAATCATCTGGGCCAATTAAGTAGCTAACCATCCATAAAAAAAAAAGAAAAGGCAAATGCCATAAGCTATGCCAACATAACTTAGCTGAGTCATTATTAGGTACCTAGCCCATATTATCTGGACATGCCTTACCTCAATCTAGTTATGATACCTTACGCTCTTCATTCGGTTTACACCATGACCTATAAGCCAACCCTTACTATCCATTTAAATCTTCCACGAAACAATCCACCTCTAGCTAACCAGAATGCTAATCTTTCTACCAATAATCCTGCAAATAACCGAGGAGCAAATCCTATGAGACAATAGTTTTATCCTATCACTATGACTTACAAAAAGCTCTACCAAGTGCTACTCCAAGGGCACTTGGCCATTCCTATTTATGTTTCTGAGAAGATGTCCTTATACCCTTAGTCGTATGATCCTTATGCCCACTGTAACTACCATGCTAAGGTAGTAGGGCATGACATTGAAAACTGCTTGTCTTTTAAGTGAAGGGTATAGAGCGTTATACTTGAAAGTCTTGCAATTCAGGATGAATGGAGGGCCGAATGTTATTACTAATCCTTTACCTAACCATGTTGAACTAGTTATGAACATGATCAGTGTTAATAACCTCTATATCAATGCAATCAATGATCAATAGAGGCCATCTAAGCCAAGTGATAAGATCGACCTACAATCACTAGAATCCACTTTTGACAATAAGGCTGTGTTAGAAACCACTATGCTTTTTAGTTTGTTTCTGCATGATGTCAAGAACTGCTTGTAGGAATCCTTTGTAATCAACATTTTTTATTATGTATTATCAATAAAAATGACTTTTGCATAAAGTGTTTGATCTTATGTGCCCATTTGTATTCTTTACCTTTGTTCAAACCCTTTTTAGGTGCCATGATAAAAGTGACATGGATACTCTCAATGAGCTTTAAAAGATTGATTTTGAATGATTAATATATATTGGTGAAGTTGATTCTAGCAAAGATTTTGAGGGAGGTCTTATGCCGTTAAAACTGTCATGACTATTTGAACCTTTTTATTGAGTCAACAGAAACTTAATATCATTTGTGGCTAGTGCAAATTAGCGACTCTAAGGAAGATGCCTTTAAACATGAAGTGAAAAGAATATAAAGGCATGAATCTGAATGCTACCACATGTGATCAATATAATTAACATATTTTGAAGGAGAATTTTTCCTAAGAAATAACTTATCAGTTCACATAGTTATTTTTAAAATAAAAGGGCCATCTTTTTTTTCATTTTTTATGAGTTACAAAATCATTCCCCTTGCTAGTCCCTTTGAGCCTAACAAATTTATTCTTTCAAAAACCTTGATCAAGGATCACCCTCCATATTAAAGGCGTAGAAAGTCTTTCAAGAAAAATAGGTAGATATCCCTTTCTAAATTATCAAAATGCTTAACATTATTGGGCAAATATAAGATATACAAGTTATCAAAGTCTAAATTTGCTCCAAAAAAAAGGTAAAGCCAAAGTCAGAAAAAACAAAAAATAAGATCTGATCAATAGAAAATCAAAGTTAAAAATAAAAAAGATAGAACTAATAAAAAGAAGCAAGACACTATAGCAATGTACCCCGGGGTGGATTTTCACAAGTTTATGAGTGTGCACGACTTAAAATATTTTCCTAACTTAGAAAAGTCTTCTTGACTGGGACTTTTCTTTGGTGATGTGATGAGAATGAAAATGTATGGATTCTTGACTTGTGGTACAGTGAAAGGGACTATAAGATGAATCGCTTATCTTATTGGTCTCGGATGACCATTATGAAATGGCTAATGCTTGGAATCGCCACTGATCATTTAGGGCTAGACATGATGGGATGCCTATTGAAACCTATGTTTTGAGATACGAAACTCAAAACATCAATCCCATGGTCTATATAGTATGAAGATTCGTCGTTGGGTTCGAGAGTTGGTTACACGCGATAAGGTACGAACCTTTTCACAACACCTAAATTCGATAACTTACTAGCTATGTCTTATCTTGGTTTCGACTATTTCAATCTTGTCATTATTTTGATATAACCTCTTTTAATACATAAATCTTGTAGAAATACAAATCCAGTTTTGATAAAAAGATTTAATCTTATATATGCCCCAGAGAGATGGGGAATGTATAGATTTTTGATAAAAATGACCTATGGATTTTACTTTCAATATGGAATGTTTCACTTTGGGCACTGGAGAGATACCTACTTAAAACATTACCTTTAATTTTATTTGGAAACATTTTGAAAATGTGAATGCAAATAATCATCACAAAGAAATCATGGTAGTAAGTCAAATAAATGAAATACCATAATGCGAACCAATCAATGCAATGATAAAGAAAATGGGTGGACTATTGGAATTTATGTTGCTATTGGCATTAATTATCTAGGAATAACCGAATTAACAATTTTTAAGATGCATCTGGGTTTCTTGATTAAACAAGGTTTATTTGACACATTCATAGAAGTCCAAAAAAGAGGAAAAAAATTAATTATAGTTGAAAGATAGGGTTAGAGTATCACTTTAGAAAGGTAGGGTTGGAGTATCCCCGTGGATGACAAATAATTTTAACAAAAGAGGATTTTTTTAATCTTGAAAATTTTGAAAAGAGGGTTGGAGTATCTCCCTAAAAGGTCAGGGTTAGAATATCCTTAAAAGTGATATGTCTAGCACACTTTGATGAAGTTGAGTTAGAAAAATTAAGTTAACAAACCTTTGTAATATGGGAGATGGGTGAGCATTTCGATGACTTTTAGTGAAAAAAATTATTGTGAATGAGGATAGCAAAGATGTAAAATGTGTTTGTGCCTTGATCTAAGCCTATGGGAGGTCAAAGCATGTTCTCAAGTCTGATTGAAGTGATACGGAGACATTCAAATGTCTTGAGATGAAATTCGAGAAAATAACTTAATTTTGACCATAATCAAAATAGAGGATGGCATCGCGCTATCTTGCTTCCCAAATTTATTCTAAATTGGTTTGAAGGCTTTAGAGGGTGGACAACATACTGTCAGAAAGGTAACTCGATGAAGGTCAACTAAAAATATTACCCATGTTCCAAAAAGTCATTTTTTAGGGGAATACATTTTTAAGTACAGACTAATTGAGCTGCTGGCACAGCATATGAAGGACAAAGTGTGTTAAAATTTGAAAAGTCACCCCAAATTCATTTGGTATCAAAAAATTACAAGCGATACCTTTTTGAAAAGGGATTTCATGAGTCATTTAGAAAAAATGTTAGAAAAATTTAGAAAAGTCATTTAGTGGTTTGAATGACCCAACCAAAATACATGTTCAGATTTTAGAGGTTTTAGATAGTTTATATTTGAAAAAATCAAAACTCTCTCATCCAAACTGATCCAGGGATGAACAAGACCTTGTTGTAAAGATATTTTGACACACGTTTAGAGAAAAATATCATAAAATTCACCAAAAATCGTTTGGGATTTTAAAATGATTTTTCAAATTATAATAGCCATGCTACCAGTAGAGGACAAAGTAAAGCAAGGGATATTTCTCATCTTTTTATGTCTATGAGTCCAAACTCAAGTCATTGACGTTCGAACATCTATGACTGAAGGGAAAGAGTGGCATGAGCATCACGAATTCATTTACACAGCCCCAGAGTAGTTTGCGATGATGAAACAGCCTGTTGATCATACCACTCAAGGTTTTAACTCAAAAACAAGGCACGAACATTTCGAGAATGTGTGCAAAGCTATTTTTGTTGGAAAATCAAAAAATTTGAGCTCATTTAACCAAGACTTCAAATCTGAAAAACTTAAATTTTCCTAAGATATTTTGCTAACTTTTAGAAAAATGCTAAGTCCATGCTAATCCTCATTAGTTGAGGTTAACATGCTTGGCTTGCGGGGCTTTCAAAAATCAATTTTTATCAGCCATCAAACATGCATTTTGACAATAAGCATACAAAGGGGATGGCACATAACATAAATAGGGATGCTAATTTTACTAATGGCCCAGACAAAGAAAGTGTTATATACTTTGATAAGAAAATGTTATGGATGCTAAAAATGATAATTATTAATGCAAATTAATGTGTTAGGCTAATGATTCATACATGGATTAACGATAACAAGATGCATGGACATGGCATAAAATGCATAAGCAAGAGATATCAAACTAGTGAGGATGAAATGAGGCATTTTCCACATAAAAAGGGCATTAAGGCATCAAAATCTTAAACTACCACAACCAAATGCCACCATAATGCATAATAATCCTAAGAGGGTGATAGAAACATAGAGAGCTCATTAAAATGATAAAAGTGTTGAAAAACAAAAAATGTAGGTGATAAAGTAGGAAGTTATACCAACAAAGCTTCAACTTTGGCCAAATAGTTGAAGCAAAAGAGATGGCTTGAATTTCCCTCTTTTCTTTATTGTAAATAAGCAAGAAAAAGATAAAAACAATGAGGTTTTGGTTCTGGTATGGATGAGGGTGATTTTTAGAATGTATAGATGTTGAGAGGAGTGTTCTAGGCCTATTTTTGGGTGGTGGGTGAAGAGCTACGAGATTTGGTTTTTGTGATGTGTGAATGTGTTTTTAAAAGTTGAAACGAGCTAGAATCTGACCTTTTTTAGCTGAGAAAGAAGTTGTCCCTTTATACCAGCATTTTGGAGCTAAATTTAATGTGTTTTTAGCCATTTCTCAAGAGGGACAAGGTGATTTCAGCATGATGGCTATAGGGTGGCTGTAGGGAGCAACTTGCTGCCAATGTCATGGGCATAAAGTGGCCAGTTTAAATGCTAAAATGATTTTCCAGCAAATAGGGTGGTTGATAGTGATATTGGTTAACAAGCTTGGGAGTAGGGTGATTACGTGATGTTGACCTTTTTTTATCTAATTTAGACTTCAAAAAAATGTTATGATTAATTCAAAAGTCTAAATTCGTAATATGATATGTGTTTAATCTTTCTTGATGCAAAGAAATGAGTTAAAATCAAGTTTTGGATCAATGATGGACGAGTAAAAAATGCTTGGACCATGAAAATGACCTATATGTATCGATACATTGCATAATGTATTGATACATTTGGTCCAAAAACCTTGATGGTATCGATATAATGAACATGGTATCGATACTATGAACCTTTGTATCGATACTATGAACTACTGTATCGATACATGTTGATATGCATCAATACATTTCTTTACAAAATGCATGTTTTGGTCTTGGCATGGCCTAGTATCGATACCGAAAGTTCTATATTGATACAAAGACTCATGTATCGATACATCTACATGTTGTATCGATACAAATGAGGACATTTCAAATTTTTGGCATGTTGAAGCATTATATTGATACGTGAGAACCATGTACTGATACATTCAAGTGAAATTATGAATTTTCTCATATCTTTTATCCCCGAATGCCTTGGAGTATGTCATTTGATGCCACATCTTTGCATTTACCTTTTGATATGATCTCTAAGCCTTCTTGACCTCCTCAAAATACATTTTCATTGGGCGACGATCATAGCCCCCTTTTTTGTCCATGTTTCGATTGCTAAAAATTAGCCTGGACAAGATGCCCCTCTTTGATCCTTGCTGAAAATCAGGAATAGGGCAAAGACAAATATACACCATTTTATCTAGGGTGGACTGACGTTCACTAGAACACTAGGGTGTTAGGTTTTTTAAGGTTTGACCCCCTTAGGTAGGTACAGAGTAACGTGGATTTTTGATATAGGTGCCGCTAGCTTGTACGGGCTTTAACTCAGTGTCGCTAGCTTGTGCAGGCTTTGACTTAAACTTAGCGCCACCAGCTTATATGGGTTTTGACTCAGGTGCCGCCAACTTATGCGAGCTTTGACTTAAACTTGGTGCCACCAACTTGGGTGGGCTTTGACTCGGGTGCCACCAATTTGTGTAGTTTTAACTTGAACTTGGGTGCCACCAGCTCGTGTGGGCTTTAACTTGGGTGCCGCCAGCTTGTACAAGCTTTGACATGGGTATCGCTAGCTTGTGCAGGCTTTGAAAATGGTGCCCCTGACATGTGGGCTTTAAAGAAGTGCCACTGACTTGTATGCTTTTAAGGGATGCCACTGACATGTGTGCTTTAAAAGAGGGCCACTAACTTGTGGGAGTTTAAAGGGTGCCACTGACTTATAAGCTTTAAGGGGTGTCGCTGACCTATGGGTTTTAAAGAGGTGCACACTGACCTATAGGCTTTAAAGGGTGTCACTAACTTATGAGCTTTAAAGAGGTGCGACTAACTTATGAGCTTTGAAAGGGGTGCCACTAACTTGTGAGCTTTAAAAAGGCTACCACTAACTTATGGGCTTTAAGGGGTGCCACTAATTTATAGGCTTTAAAAATAGTGACACTGACTTATGGGTTTTACGGGGTGCCACTAACTTGTGGGCTTTGAAAAGGGTGCCACTGACTTATGGGTTTTGAAAAGGGTGCCACTAACTTATGGGCTTTGAAAGGATGCCACTAACTTGTGGGCTTTGAAGAGGTGCTACTGACATGTAGGCTTTAAATAAGGCAGCAACAAAGTTTTCGATAAAGCTTCTAATACAAGCTTTTCTTAATAGAAGTTTATGATAAAATTTCCTGTTAAAAAAGGTTTTGACATTAGTTCTTGACAAAATTTTTGACAAAGCTTTTGACGAATGTTCTTGACAAAAGTTTTTGACGATAGTTTTTAGAAAATAATTTCTTAACACTAGCATTTTGACATTGATAAAAATGGTTTTGACATAAGAAGAAAAAGACTTTACCTGAATGACACTTGGTTTACGAAGCTTAGAGTTCTTACGAAGAATTCTTTGGAGGTTCAGGAAACCTAGTTAGAAGTGATATTGCAAAAGTTATGTATGATAGTAACATGAATGCATGATATGAAATGCTATCATGATTGCATGATGTGAAGTCTAATACAGGAGATAGTTGCAGTTGTCCTTGTACATCATTCAAACTCTCAAAGAGATGGCAATTCATCTTTGTTGCAATTATAGATGAAAATTTTCCTAATCCCGCTAGGGATTGTAGGTTGTCCTAGCTCCATTGGGGATATGATCGAAAATTTAGTTGCAAGAACTTAGATTGTTGCATTTCTCGATTTGAGAGGCTTAATCATTTTCCTGACAAATGGAAGGCATTCTTAATAATTTTGAAACTATTCAAGTGATTAGGTTGATGTCTCTGATAGGATTATGATAAAATGCATGGGTCAATTTATGGTTAGCCTAAAATGGTTTTTATTTAGATGTAGCTTGTGAAAGTAAAAAATGATTTGGTGAATGGTTATGCCGAGCATGTGTTTGGGTGTGAAAAGTACATGATCTTGACGATTGGGCCGTGAGCAGAGTTCCATGTGCTTTTTTTTTCTTTTGATGTAATAACGAAATGTCTTGATGCAAATTTTAGTTGATTATCAAACATTATCAATTAAATGAAAAGCGTAATATGAATTATACGTGTTTAAAAGAAAAAAGCAATATTTATTCATGACAACAAACAAATATAACTCAATATGATATTTGACAAGCAATTGATAGAGTAGCAAGAATGATGATCTTTTGGACAAAAGATGCCTCTGACAATCATGACATGGATGTTTTTTAGGCGCTTTTCAAAATCTTTCTCGAACAGTGAATGTGCCTAGCATAAGCTATCCTTCAGAAGATCTCTAGGATCGCTTTGCATTATCCTATAGGTACTTTCAGTTCATGTCCCACCAAAATTGACCTTCTCAAGTTACCCTTGTGGTTTTTCAACTGTAGTTGGGTTAGTTGCCCAGATGTCCTTTTTGGATTTTCATCTAGAACCATTTTTGTTTTCTTCTTTTTTTTAATTTTTTTAATTTTTTTTGTTTTGCTTTTTTTTGTTTTTTTGTTTTTCCCTCATTTTTTAAGGATGCCTTTTTAGGTTTTTACCCTTTACTTGTAATATTTCTTGATGGCATCTGAGTTAACTAGGTTAGGTAAGACATTGCCATCCATTTTTAACAAGATTAGGGCCCTTCTGGAGAAGGCTTGCTTCATGACATACGGTCCTTCCCAATTAGGGGTCCACTTACCTCGTGCATCTTTATGATTTAGGAGGATCTTCTTCAATGCCAATTCGCTTGGGTGAAATTGTCATGGGCACATCTTTTTGTCGTGGGCTTTGATCATATGTCTTTAATATATTTGACCATGGCCGATGGCCTTCATGTGCTTTTCCTTGATGAGATTGCGCTATTCATATCTGTTCTTGACCCTTTCGGCTTCTTCAAGTTTAGTTTCCATCAAGACTCTAAGAGAAGAGATCTCAACTTTGATGGGTAATACAACTTCCATCCCATAGACAAGAGAAAAAGGGTTAGCACCCATAGAAGTCCGAACTTAGGTCCAATAGGCATGAAGTGCAAGGAATAGCTTCTCATGCCAGTCTTTGTAAGTCTCAGCCATTTTTTCAACTATTTTTTAATGTTTTTGTTGGCTGCCATACTACCCCATTCATCTTTAGGCGAAAAGGGACAGAATTATGATGCTAGATCTTGAACTATGAGCAGATCGCTTGCATCATTTTATTGTTTAAATTGCTTGCATTGTCTGTGACGATTTAGTTTGGGAGGCCATATCTATAAATAATGTCTCGCTTGACAAACCTACAAACAATTGATCTGGTGACATTAGCATATGAGGTAGCGTCCACCCACTTAGTGAAATAGTCAATTGCTACCAAGATAAAACGATGCCCATTAGAAGCTTTAGGGGTGATTAGCCCAATCACGTCCATGCCTTACATGGAGAAAGGCCATGGGACTATCATGACATAAAGTGGCCCCGAAGGGACATGGATCTTGTCAGCATAGATTTGACTATGGCAGTTCCAGGCATAATTGGTGCAGTCTCTTTCAAGGGTTAACCAGTAATAACCCACTCTCATGATTTGCTTGGCCATCCGATGTCCATTAGCATGTATGCCACAAATCTCTTTATGAACTTCTTCTAAGATTTTTTTGGCTTCAGGAGTGTTAATGCATCTGAGCAATACTTAATTGTTACTCATTTTATATAGGATTTTTCCATCGAGAACAAATCCCATAGCTAGCCTCCTGATAGTCCTTTTATCAGTCTTGGTTGCATGTTTGGGATACTACTGATCCTTGATGTAATGAAGGATGTCATATTCCCACGATAGGCCATCCTTCTCTTTTTCAACACTATGAAAATAAACTAAAGTTATGTAGATGCTCATCTGGATGGGAGCAATATCCAACTCCTAGTTGACTTTAAACATGGATGATAAGGTAGCCAAAGCATTAGCTATTTGGTTCTCTTCCTGAGGTAATGTCGAAAACTAATATCATCAAATTCTTTCTTGAGCTCTGCTATCAGCTTCCCATATTGCATCAGCTTGGCATCATGAGTTTGCAACTCTCCTTTCAATTAGTAGATGACTAGGGCCAAATCACCAAACACTTGTAATATCCTGACATTTCTCTCAATGGTTATTTGAAGCCCATGACACACGCTTCATATTCTGCGATATTATTTGTGCAGTCAAAATTTAGCCTTGGTGTGAATGGATAATGACTTCCATCGGGTGACATTAATATTGGTTAAAGATGTCATTATCTTTAGAAACGCATATTAGATCTTTATTTGGGAAGTCAAAATTTAAGGGTTTATAGTCATCTACCACTCGACTTGCCAAAAAGTCAACTATCGTACTACCCTTGATAGCCTTTTAACTGACATAGGCAATGTCGTATCCAAAAAGCAAGACTTGCCGTCTAGCTAGCCTTCTTGACAATGTAGGGACTTCGCATAGATACTTGGTAGGATCGAGCCTTGTAATTAACCATGTGGTGTGGTACAGCATGTATTGCTTGAGTATTCTGGCTGTCCACACTAGAGCATAGCATAACTTTTTGAATACGAAGTA
Source organism: Adansonia gregorii (assembly GCA_038382025.1). NCBI lineage: Eukaryota > Viridiplantae > Streptophyta > Magnoliopsida > Malvales > Malvaceae > Adansonia > Adansonia gregorii. The sequence goes on from JBBYHO010074172.1 coordinate 133,374, forward strand.
ATTACTCTCGTATTCCGTGAATTTTTTGCTTAACTAATAGATTGCTCATTCCTTTTTTCCTGACTCATCATGCTGTCCTACTACATAACCCATAGGCTTGTCAAAGACTACCAAGTAAAGGATTAAAGGTCGATCAGGCATCAGTGATACCAATACTAGCTGGCTTGATAGATAATGTTTGACTTTATCAAAGGCTCTTTGACATGCCTCATTCCACTCTCCTAGATTTTGTTTACAAATAAGCCAAAAGATTGGATCGCATTTATCAGTGAGCTGGGATATGAATCTAGCAATGTAATTCAATCTCCCTAAAAATCTTCTCACTTTCTTTTGGATTTAAGGTGATGGCATATCCTAAATGGCTTTGACTTTGTCCAAGTCGACTTCAATGCCTTTTTCACTGACTATAAAGCATAAAAGCTTACCCGAAGTGACTCTGAAGGCACACTTGGCAGGATTCAATTTGAGTTGAAATTTTCATAGCCGTTTAGAAAGTTTTTAAAGGCCTATGGCATGTTCATCCTCTTTTGTTGACTTGGCAATCATGTCATCAACGTGGACCTTAATTTCTTTATGCATCATGTTATGGAATAGGGCTACCATGGCCCGCTAATAGGTTGCACTAGCATTTTTGAGTCTGAAGGGCATAACATTATAGCAAAATATCCTCAACATGGTTACAAAAATTATTCTTTCCATGTCTTCGGGTGCCATCTTAATCTGGTTGTAGCTTGAGAATCCATCCATGAAGGAGAATAAAGAATTCTTGGTCATGTTGTCTACCAATATGTCGATACGGGGTAGTGGGAAGTTATCCTTGGGACTAGCTCAATTCAAATCTCGATAGTCACCACACATTCGTACTTTGCCATCTTTTTTTGGGATTGAGACTATATTGGCAACCTATTTTGGATATTTGCCTACTCCAATAAACCCTGCATCAAACTACTTCTTGACTTTCTCTTTAATTTTAAGGAGTATTTTCAGCTTCATCTTCCTTAACTTTTGTCGGATTGGTTTGCATCCAGGCTTGATGGGAAGCTTATGGACCACTATATTAGTGTCTCGTCCTAGCATGTCTTGATATGACAAAGCGAATACATCCTGATATTCATAGCGTAGGTTAATCAGCTTGGTCCTAGTAGTTGACTTTATTAAGGTTTCGATTTTAACTTCATTTTGGTCCACTTGAGTAGCCAGGTTTATTAATTTTGTTGGGTCTTTATAAGGCATGATCTACTTTTCTTCTTGCTTAACTAATCATAAGAGGTTTGATGGTATAGAGCTTTCTTTGAAATCTTCTTCAGGATCAACTTCACTAGTGCAAATTGACTATTCAATATTGATCTTTAAAGACCCATCAGACACATCCATGTTACTATCATAGGACACCTGAAAAGTGAAGAAATAAATATTGCAAAAGGCATACACAGAACTAAGGGATTTGGATAGGCAAAAGAATAATATAGACAAAAAGGTTGAAAAGTTATACATAATGTGGAATGATATGTGCAAAAGTTATTTCATTGATAATGTTTGATAAAAAATGCCCCTTACATAGGACACCTATCTGCCTTTAGGAGAAGGTAGGTAGGTTGTCATTTCTTGACGTTACATCAAAGGGACAGAAAAAGTGCAAGGCTTCTGTCATGACCCTATCATCAAAATCACATTTTAGTGGAAGGACACGAATTTTATGGCTCAGTACCTTGGAGATAGAGGCTGTTAAGTGCCCTATTTTGGATGACGAAAACATCTTTGGTCTTTTGATCTTCTGATTGGCTTGGATTAATTCGTCCTCTTTAATGAAACATCTCATGGAGAGATGAAAACATTGTCAGCTTTGACTCATCCTCTTGACCTAATGATTGTGTCATCTCCTGGTTACAGGTCCTCTTTTTTTGCTGCTTTCTTGAGTGCGCATCGGCCTGAAATCCTATACCTCTTTTGTTGGCTTAAGTGGTGACATGTTAGGCTCGAGCTATCCCTTACAAATTCTTGCCAAACCTTGTTCTAGCATGGGAACCTTTGCCAATAGTCATTTTTAAACCTAAGTGGGTACATTTTGACAGATAAGGTTCGACTATTGGTAATCCTTCTCCCACAAATGTTGCATTAATAAACTCAAAGATTGGAAGGATAACTCTGATGCATCTTCATTAGGCTTTATATAAATATCCTAAGTGAAAGCAGTGGCAATCATTTCTTCTTCAGCTTCAATGGTGACTACTTTATCATTTATCATAAATTTAAGCTTTTGATGGAAAGAGGGTGGGATGGCTCCGGTAGAGTGTATCCATGGTCTTCCCATTAGGCAATTGAAGAAGGATTAATATCCGTAACTTGAAAGTCCACTTCATATGTACATGGGCCTATTTGGAGCTGGATTATGATATTTCTAATTACTCTGTGACACGTTCCATCAAAAGCTAGAACTATGGTGTGGCTACTTTTGATGTTAGACTGATCGACAAGGAGTTTGCTTAATCTAGCCATAAGCATGACATTAAGGGCTAACCCATTATTTATAAGTACTTTGGGAGAAATACATTCCTTACAATAGGTAGTGATATGCAAAGCTTTGTAACTGCCTCGGCCTCTGGGTGGGATCTCATCATCAGTGAATAAGATGTAATTATCAGCCATGATATTGTTTACTCACTAATCCAACTTTTCTATAGAGACATCTGAGGGTACATATGCTTCGTTTAGCACCTTCAGTAACGTATTTTGGTGAACCTCTGAATTAGGAACCAGAGATAGCACAAAAATTTTTGCGGGTTGTTTGCTTAATTGATCCACAATGTAGTATTCACTATACTTGATGAACTTGAGAAACTTTGTGGCTTTTTTTTCATTCACTACTTCTTTGACTTTTTTAGGCTTAAAATTCTTTGCTTGGGCCTGAGTGGTACTGGTGCTTAGAGATACATCAACCTTTTATTTTTCTTGAGCTAACAGAGCATAACACCTGTCACTACGGGTTAGGTGACTAACTCTTGACAGTTCCATTACAACAGTTGAGGGAGTTAGTTCTTCGATCATCACTACTTGATTCTTGTATTTCCATGGGACAGCTTTGTTGCTCTTATACCAGAATGGTTTAGATACTTCCACAACTAATTTTGGTGTAAGTGTCGAAGAACTAACCTTAGAACTTGACTTGCCATAAAGAATGAGGGGTCAATTTCTCCCATAAGGTGGCTTCATGGTTTCATCTCCTATCATGTTGATAGATTCAGTAGCAGGTGTGATCTCATGATAGAAATCTATCTGGCCTTTATTCATCATTCTTTGAACCATGGACCTAAACTCCTTGCATGTTTGTAAGGTATGGCCTACAACCGTATGGAAGTCACAGAAGTTGTCGGGGTTGTCTTCCAATTTTTTTGTTGCATTGAGCAACCCAACCTAAATCAATGCTTGCCAGACCAAGAACATTAGCATCCTTACATCCTCTATGCTTGCCCTTACTTCACGTTTGTTCTCAATGTCGATCATGTTTGTAGCTGGCTCAATGTGGTTTGGTAAAAGATTGGCGGCAACATTTGGTCCTTAGTTTATCCTAAACTATAAGACTTTTAAGTTAATTAGATTTTGCACATTTCGTTTGAAAGATATGCAATTTTCAATGTCATGCCTTGCTATCGACATGGTATTCATAGTGGGCATTAGGGTTGTACCCTTGTAGATATGGTGGCTTTTTTTTGGGACATAGATTGGGGCCACCAAATTATTTTGGAGCAAGGTCTGGTACAGCCCTTTATAGGTCATAGAGATGGGATCAAAATGTTATCTTTGTTGATTTGCACCTTGATTACCAAGTGCATTATTGGTTGTTCGATTGGTATTTTGGTGGACTTATGGAGGATAGCCTTGTGATGGGTTGGATGGGAGTGCAAAGGATAGGTTGTAGGTTATGGCATTAATTGCCTGAAGGGGTATGGTGATAGGGCAAGAATATAGCGTGCTTGGGTAGTGAGGGTCGGGTGTTTGATGTCATTTTGGCTAAGATGAGCTAGCATAACTTATGGCATTGGCTTCTCTTTCTTTCTTTTTACTGGCAATAGGCTTCTTGCTCGTTCCAGACATTTCCTCGACTGACATTCTACCATTCTCAATGGCTGCTTCAATCGTTTCTCCAGAGAAGATTAGGTCTGCAAATTTCTTGGTGGCATTTCCTACGAGCTTCTCATAATAAGGAGCACGTAAGGTGTGGATGAAAGTGACTGTCATCTTTTTTTCTATAAGAAGAGGTTGGACTAGGGCTGCTTCCTCTCTCCACCTTTGGGCATATTGCCTAAAGCTTTTAATGGATTTCTTCTCAAAATTCATCAAGAAAAGTTGATCAGATGCTCAATCCAGCACGTGCTGTTATTAATTCAGAAAGGCCTTAGCCAAGTTGGCCCATGATTAGATTTTCACGTTGTCTAGCTCGATATACCACCGAGTTGCTGCCCCAATGAGGCTGTACTTAAAGTAATGGATGAGGAGCTTTTCATCTTTCTTGTACCCGACCACCTTTCGTAGGTACATTCAAACATAGACAGAAGGGTCAGTGGTTCCATAAAATTTTTCAAACTCTAAGACTTTGAACTTTAGGGGAATGATAAGTTTAGACACCAAAGACAGCGATTGTGCATCAAGAGCTCCAAACTTGTCACTCCCCTCAATAGCTTGGAGGCATTTTTGCAGTAGCTAAAATGTGGACTTTACTTTTATTTTCTCTAGTTCCTCACAGTCAAGGGTTATTGGATCTACGGATGAGACTCTTGCGTTCACCCTTTGAGTACCGAGAATAAATTAACCTGCCACAATGGGATTTAGGTAGATGACTGGCAGAGCCTAAGCAGCAGGCGAAAGAGTGAGCTATTGTTCTTGTCTAGGTTCCTTTTAAGTGAGTTTTGGATTATTGGTAGGGGGATTTTCTGAGTTGGAAGGGTCATTCCTTGTTTAGCAGTGCTGGCTTACCCTTTTTCTCTCACATAGGCTATCATTAGTTCCATAAGCTTCACAATCTGAGCTTGTATTTTGCATTGTTGATGGAGCATTTGGTCTTATGATTCCTTAACCATTAGCTCAAGTCGCTCAATCTGCATTTCATGATCACTCTCCATGATTTGTTTACGGCATCGCGTGTTGTAGCGATGCTGGATGTAAGGTTTTGTTTGTGAAGTCCCTTGCACTTGTATGGCCCAATTCCCATATTAGACTTATACTTGAAAGTGTATTTATTCATGAGTGCATATGATGCAATGATGAGTTAAGATAATGAACGATTGGTGTAAGTGTAAAAAGGGTGAGAGTAAATATATATATGCATTGGAGACAATTCAATCTTGGAATAGCTTTAGCGATAACATCTTTCATAGAGCCATAAAAAGGTCCCTTGCTGAACACTGAACTAGAACAATTGTCTCAAAATGATGACAATCATGATGGTTATGATGAGATGATGCATGCACCAGAACACAAACAAAAGGAAATGAGTTAGTGACATGTATAAGAGACAAATGTAATAATTTAAAGAATTTGAGAACATAAAAAAAAGACTCATAACATGTCTCAACCAAGGTGGTAAAATAAGAAACAGGCAGTGTGTGAACATGCCAGGATGCAATTTGCCCTTCATGAGGTGATGCAATATCTTTTTTGATGGAAAAAAACTGACTAGTTGTAAAATTTGTTTATCACCACTAGTGCAGATATGCGTTAAGCCATGACTTGGACAGTATAACGACTTGTAATATAAGACATTATGAATGATGGTTTTTGTTCACCATCACTTATTTATACAAAGGTTAGCTATTATTCAGGCAACACGATGACATGCCTTAAGAGCAAATACAGGTGATAATTATATACTCTGTGTCACCTACATAATTATGGTCATTAAGAGCAAAGGTTAAGAATGTTTCCCCGAGTGGCCCTATTCTTCGAGTATTCTAACAGCGTTCCGATAAGGTTTAACATGGTTTAGCTTGTAGGGCTCATTATATATGGTTTAAGTTGACACATAAACAGATATCTGAATTGCTCCTCCATCCAGTAAGGACAGTCGAGGGACCCTGATCCTAGACCCATTGTAGGTTTGGCAAAATAGGTTTGATCCGTTGGATGTATTTCCCTATGCAAATGCGAAGGGTTACTCATGAGAGACATAGGTAATTTACATCCAAAAAGTTATTACCATGCCTATGCAGATTGCTAAAAATTAACCCAAGCAAAATAAAGTGTCTACAGACACCAGAAGTGGAACACCTTAGAATTGATTGATCTGATCACTCCTAAACATTGAATTTAGGCTTGTATACCTTTTCTTTCAGAACCTTGAACCTTAGCTCATGCTATGAACCTAGAAAAGTCTGTTTTGATCTAGCATGGCTACTTGAATTAATGATCCTATTCTCCAAGAAATTATTCTTCAAGAAAATCTTAAAAAACAAGAAAAAAGTCAAGAAAGAAAAGAACGAAGATCTAGAGTGAAAACCTAAAAAAAAGCTAGCCTAAAACAAAGTCAAAATTTTGGAACTCATGTCCAACGTTGATTACATAGCCATAGAAGAGAAAATCGCCCCATCCAATTAGAGGGCTGTCAAGACCTTTTAAATCATAAAATGCCTATAATCCTCAAAAGTCAAAACAAGAGGTCTAGCTTATAAAACCTCTACCAAAATACCTTCCAGAATAATACCCCCTGAATTTGGACCAATATTTACCCAAAAGGCTTTTCTAAACAACCTCCAAAGAGCTAGGGATCACCAGCCATGATTAGCTTCTGTTAAACTATTTCATCTGCAAAATGAAAAGAGTGTAATGATAACATCTCAAAGAATCCAGGTGGAGGAATATTCATTCTTTTTCCTAATTAATATGCAAAAGAATAAACCTATCACATTTCATATCAATTCTTGACCTTATGGCTACAACTAGTCCATACACTAATTTTTTTGGTTAGCCTAAAAAGTCTTTGTCATAATATGTCAATATTTTGAACTGTTAGCCCTTCTTGTCCATATCACAACCAAACCTTATCTAAATCAAATCAAATCCTACCCCAATAGCTATAAAAAAAATCTTAATCAAACTTTGCCCAGCCTTGGTTGTAGCTAATCAAACTCAGACTTGTCTTAATTAAACTAAGTTGAAATCCTAATAGATCAAATCAAATCTTAGCCAAATCAAAGTTAAACCTCATGAAACCTACTTGAGTTTGGGCAACCAAAAAATGATAAGTGGCAATCTTATGGGTCCTCAAAAAATCGGCTAGCATCAGGAATGTTGATCGTTCAAGAAGATTTTAAGATGCATTGGATGAAATATTCATTTTATAATTACCAGGGGGATCAATCACCCAAAAGACTACTTATCATCATACCTTATTGTCATTGTAGACACCACATTTTTTCGGACCAATTTCTGGCCTCTTAAGAGTTAAGTAAAAGATGATAAAATCAAAAATTAGAAATAAAAGCTGAGGGATGACTACCAGGTGCCATGTTGGCATGCATTATTAGGCGACACGGTGTTAGGTAAAAATTTTTTTTAAGAGGGTTTTAAATGCTTATGGGCCGTATTAAGGAAAATGTAAAAACGAGGCATCAAAAGACACTTTTCATGGTGTCACCAAGGTTATTCAAATGAGTACACAAATAAATTTCCCATTGTTTGTTACCAAGTTGAGGTAAATCGATAAGCCATAGGTACGTACAAATTATATTGGGGTGAAGTATTGATATGAGGCCTTCACGATGCGAAAAGCTTGAATTTTCACATGTAGTATCGATACAAGAAGGTTTAGTATTGATACATAAGGTGTAGTATCGATGCCTAGCATGTTTATATTGATATAGACCTGGGCAGTAGCTAAAGTTATGATTTTTGGCAAAATGTATCAATACAAATCATGGAGTATCAATGTTAGCTTTAAGTCTCGAGACTAGAAACATTTTTGCTCTTAGTATTGATACACAACTCATTGTATCGATACTCAAGAGCAAAAAGTACCTTATGTATCGATACATCAAGGCATTTTTGCCTAGTTCGAGCTATTTTTTAGCCTTTGAAAACTTGATTTAAACATGTTTTGCACCAAAGAACTATCATAAAACATTGCAAACCTTAACTATGGGTTCATTAATGGATTCTAACAAATTTTTCGGCTCTAAACAATTAATGACAAAGGTTACCTTCATAAGATATATAGGTGTAAGAGGGTGTGGTAGTCATATCTCCAGTTGCAAGCTTTCCTAGCCTTTCTGCCTTTTTGCTTAATATGGCAGAACCAATAAGAAGAGAGTCATCTGAGCATGATAGCTGGAGATGTACCTTGGTGCCAAAGAAAAAAAATAAAAAATGCTCTTTGTATTGTCTGCTAAAAGGAAAGGCTGAATAAAAAAATATGGGAACACAAGCAACTATCTCAGAAAAAACTCTTTCAGCTATAAAAAAAGCTCTTCAATAATCTTAAAAAAACTTATCATCCATCCCCACAAATCCTTTAGCTACTTTAGCTTCAAAAACTCACCAAAACATTATCCTATTGCCCTTCACCCTCAGCCAACCTCTATTCTCGTAGCTCCTTAAAACCACCACCAGAACACCTTCAAAAGCTTAACCTTTTACATACTTTCACCCTCAAAACACCCTATTAGCAACCACATAACTAGAAAGCTCCTTTCTTTCACCTTTTTCTTGCTACAAAATAGCAAAAAAGGGGGAAAAAACTGAGATTAAAGTTACTATTTTAAATAGGAAGAAAGCTCAAGCTTTTGCTAGTATATTTTTTTACCTTATTCCATATATTTTTGTTTAGATCATCCATTTCATTTTAGTGAACCCTTCATGTTGCCATGAATCTCCTAATACTCCAATATGTTTTTGTTGCCTTGGTTGCTGTAGTCTTAGGATCTTGATGACCCTCTTGACACCTTGTGTTGTTAGATATATAAACTTACCATGCTTCATTTTCATCATCATATGGCCTCTTTTCATGCATATTTTGCCATGTTCCTTCGATATTCACATATCCATTTCCTATTTAAATGGTCACCTTAATGTGTCTTAGGTAATATTTTTCTTATGTTTTAAGGAGGGTCATGAAAGAAAAATGCTATCTTGATAACTCCAACATCCATTTCCTTCTATAAACATGTTTCTATCATCTCCATGCACCTTATTTGTCATCTTTTTACATCTATGCCACCCATTTCCATGTCAAAATTCATCTTTGCATGTTTGCATGTTTAATCCATGTTTATTTTTGTATATGCTGTATTTTGTTCACGATATTAAAATTCTAGCTTGTTTCTTGCAAATTGATTTTTACAAACATTCCCAAGTTAAGTTCATGTGAGCTTTAATAGATGAAGAGTAGCAAGGACTTAATGTTTTCATCGAATTGGCCTCTTAATCTTGGGGGCAAATTGACATTTCAACTTTGGATTCATGCTGAAATATGTTTATTTTTTTTTTTAAAAAAAAGAAATCCTTTTGAGTATTAATCCTTAATCTTGAGTCTCATGTTTCTTTTGATGACCTGGTCAATAGGTTGTTCCATCATCCCAAACTACTCCAGGATTATGGAATGAACTTGTGAAGTCCTCGTTACTTTTTGTCACAAACATTCAAAACTCCTAGGCTTGAGTCTATCTTTGAAAAAACTGGAATATCGAATAATCCCCCAGTTTTGGCTCTAGTAGCATTGTAATCTAGACTTGAAAAATTATTTTTGAGCCATAAAATATTTCTTTTGATTTTATAATATTTTTCCTTTAACGGGCATCAAATTAACTTTCTTACGGTGTTCTATTTTCCCTCGGATCATCCCGAACAAGGGAGTTATGATTTTTTAAACCTTTGCTATTTGAACCCCCTGGAACCAACATGCAACATTCTATTTGGGCCATTTAGGCCTATCAAATGACTTTTGCAAAATTTCCAGATATTTTTCCTAAAATGTTCACAAAATTCCCTTCTTGGAAACGTATTATCCACATCTACTAATCCCGGATAAGCTTAGAATGATTTTTCAAAATCCATTATGCCCTTTTAATTTTACATGCTGCAAAAGCTGAGATGAACCTAACTTCAAAAATTAATTCCTCCTAGAAAATGATTTTCTAGAATTTTTGTAATATTTTTATATTAAACCTTGTTGAGTTTCTTTTCCAACAGTACCTTTTCTACCCTCTAAAGTCTTTGGATACACTCGAGAAAAATCTGAAAATGGAGATGACATGATGCTGCCCCTTATTTTTAACCTAATTTTTTTAATCTCCTTTTATCGAGACGTTCAGATGTCTTGAAAAGCACCCATTAAGTCTCCTTCACAACACCAACCCCTTTCGACTTGGATATAGAAAAATAGGATTTCATATTAAATTTTTTGCTAAGTATAGATACTCCAACTCCACTACTCAAAGGGGATACTCTAACCTTAATTTTTAATCAAAGTTTAAATTTTCTCCTTATTCCTAAATGTTTTTCTAACTTTGGGGATAATCCAATCCCATTATGTCGAGGGGATACTCCAACCCTATTTTTAAAAAAATATAATAAATTTTTTTCTTTGTTCTTAATTATTTTTATACCTCTATTTTAGGGGACACTCCAACCCCACTATTCTGAAGGGATACTATAACCCCGCTTTACCTCAAAAACTTAAAATTTTCTCTCTTCTGGATGCCTCAAACTGTTTTGATAAAAATTATCTTTGTTCTTCAAATTACCACCGAATCTAGACTAGTTTTTAAAATTTTCATCCTGGTTATTTTTCAATAAACAAAGGTAAATATGAGATACATTTTGATCGTCCCTCTTCTTTTATGTTCTTTTGTTTGTGTTTGCTTGTTTATGATATTACTATATTTCTTATTATTTACCTTACTAACTTATTTCCTTTTGTAGTGTTATTGTGCATTCATATTTAAAATTCATTGTCAAATGAAATTTAAGAGGCAATGTTTCGTGTTAGTATCTCTCAAGTGCCTATACGAAGCATCTAATTTTTAAAATCTGATCCAGACATCATTTTCATAAAAAATCTCTATATTCCTCACGTCTCAAAGGCGCATAGGTGATCTAATTTTCCTTAATAAAAGAACTTTGATTTCCATTTTCCAAAACTTCATGTATTAAAGAGGATTATATCTAAATAGAGACCAAATGGAACCAATTTAATTCAGACCAAAGTGAGATATAGTTAATAGGTACCAATTTCGAGTTCGTAGGGATGCTAGTCTTTCCCTACGCATAACCAACTCTTGAGCCCAACCAATGAATCTCTGGATGTCGTAGACCTTGAAATCAATGTTTTGAGTATTATATCTTGTAATATTGTTTTTCATAGGCATTCGATCTTGCCTAGCTTAAAATGATCAGTGGCAACTCCAAGTTTATAGCCACTTCATGGTGGCCATCTGAAACCAGTTAGATAAGCGACTCATCCAATAGTCCCTATCCCTTTCATATTATCATGCCTAATCCAAATCCTAATCAAGGGATAGCTCAAAGGCTCAACCACAATCAACCATCATTTATTTTTAAGTCGAGCACGCTATGCCCTTCGGATCATCTAATGTTTTAAGGGCCAGGAACATGGTGATAACTTGGTGACTCCACTAGGGAGTATTTTAGAGAGTTAGGCCTATAACTAGTTACTTCTCACTCGATTCTTTGTTTTCGATCTCCATAATTATTTAGATATAATTTTCTTTTATTTTTGCCTATTAATCTCTATTATTTATGTTTTTGTCTTATGATTGTTAGGGATTATTTGTGCCTAATAAATATTAATTTGCATAAATATTGTAATATAAGAGTCAAACAAAAAGGTTTGGTAGTTTCCCTCACACACCCTACACTTGCATTTGCACTAGATTCCTACTATACACCATGCTGTGGTTAGTATCCAATTTTTAGGAGGAATTAAGCCATCCGTTTTCATGAGTAACCCTCCACATAGGCATGGCAAGACCTTTCGGGCTGTAAACTACCTATGTCTCTCGTGAGTACCCCATCGCACTTGCATAGGGAAATACATCCATCAGATCGAACCTATTTCGTAAAACCTATGATGGGCCTACTATTAGGGTACCTCGGCTATTCTTATTTGATAGAAGAGTGATTCGAATATTGAAATGAGCATCAACTTAAACTCTATGTAGTGAACCCTATGAGCTAAACCATGTCAAGCCATACCAGATACTGCTTGAATAACCCAAAGATTAGGGGTCACTTGGGGAAACATTTCTTACATTTACTCATATATACCATTGGTTATATGAGTGATGATGTGTGAATGTTGTCACCTGTGTTTGTCTTTTTATTTTCATGATCATTCCTTTATGATATTCCATGACGTTTAGTGGTAAATCCTCTTCTATAAGTGGGTCAGTATAAGTGAATGCCATTACTTGCAATGACATCTTGAAATAGTCATATCTAACCAAGATAGGCTATCATGTTGCCCAAATGATAGCTTAGCATGTGTGGTTATGAACGAACATTATCGTTTAGATGGTCAGTCTTAATCCTTACGAGGTATCATGTTACTTCATGAAGAGACAATTTTAATACGGGTATACCAGTATGCTACTTGTTCAATGCCTTAACATTTGTGATCATTTTATCTACCCCTAGGCATCATACTGCCTATTCTGGAGGCAAATTTTATGATTCATTCCATTTCTTACCTTTTGCCTATTATTTTGTATTGGTTACTAACTCATTCTCTTTTTAGTTTTTTTTTTTCACCATACATCATTTCATCATAATTACTATTATCATGGACAATTGGCTCTAATGGATCATGTTCACCAGGGGGCATCTGTCATGCAAGAACAGTTCATTTTAGAGTTAAAACCCTTTGAAGAAGTATGAGCATGGTCAGAGCGTCGATAGAATAAAAATGAGGATGTTTTAAAATTGAGGCATGCCTTAATGGTGCATTAAAGGATTAAGATAGGATACTGTCAAAGTGATTGGCAAGATTTGAGTATCATATAAACTAATTGGGATAGTACTGAAAGGGAATCATTCACTAAGAGATATCGAGATATCGCTCTTCTGCTTTAAGTTTGTTTAGATGTCATTTTGTTGCAAACAGCCTCTCAATTTTCGAATCTAGCATACTGGTGTTTCATTTTCAATCATCAAGACTTAGTCCCTGCGGTTGATGAATACACTAGATTACTCAACATTGAAAGGGCAAAGATTGGCAAGATATAATGCAAAGTGTTGAATCCTCTAACCTTCAAAAATAGATTGGCTCAAATCCTCAGGGCAATGGAGTCTTGGATTGAGATTCATATCAAAACAAAGGGAATGGTGAATGTACTTATGGGCTAGTTTGAGAAAAGCAATGGCAAGTACCATTGACATCCAAAAAATCCAAGATATATATGCTTTGGCATTATATGGTCTGGTTATATTCCCAAAGACATTGGGCTATGTTGAAGCTACGATAACAGATGTCTTTTTTAACATGTGTTGCAACATTAATCCTACACCAGCCATCCTTACTAAAACTATTTGAGCTCTTAATTTTTATAAAAAAAATGGGAATAGGTTGTTTCATCAAATGTGCATTACTCTTTCATATTTGGCTTATTGATCACTTTAGCCTGAAAGAAACTAGGACGTTGCACTACTTTTTACCCAGCTTTAGCCCTATCTCTATGGTACTTAATAAGGAATTGCCTCAAGAAAAATATAAAGAGTAATGGATCCAAAAATTTGAAAACCTCAAGGGGGAGGAGGTAGCATGGAAGGCCTCTTAGTTTTCCCATAAATGGTCATACACTGATGCAGGGATTATAGCGGTGTACCGCTCATAGGATTATAGGCAAGTACTAGCTGCGCCCCTTTTTTTGTTCTTTGACAATCTAGTGCCGTCAATTCATCCCTTTCATCCAAGACTTAAAGTTATGGGATTTTGATTATGGTGAGCTTGACTACAAGTCGAAAATCTAGCTAACCTTTCAAGTATGGAAAGAAACCTATTACATGGAGAGATATTAGAGAGGGAGTAGTATGACCCAAAATATAATGAATGCGGGATTCATCGCATTAATGATGCCTTGCCCTTGTCTAGTATTAGGACATCACAAATGCCAATTTACAAATTTCCCTTTGAGGTTGAATTGCTCAAGTGAGAGTTCAAACAAGAAAAGATAATGTTTGCCAAAGAGATTACTTGGTTGAAAGAGAAAAATTGTCAATAAAAAATGGATCTCTACCTCAGGGATGGTGAGATAAGCATGGCTATCAAGGAGAAAAACCACCTTAAGGAGGATTTTGAGAGCTTGAAAAAAACTATGTGGCCTTTAACAAAGCAAGCAAGTCTCGATAGCTTGGAAAGTCATCAGTCTCGTAAAAGACAAAAATTACTACTCTCGAGAATGAACTACACCAGTGGAGAGAAGCTGCTAGGGCCAATAGAGAGAAGCTTATTAGAGCCTCAGCTTTTAGATCAATTTATTAAAGGTGAAATGAACGATTAGAGGCTCGAGTTTAGGATTTAACAGTAAACCAGGCTGAAAATGGAGTTCTAACACTCAGAATTTAGGACTTAGAGCATTCTCTTCAACCTTGCCAAGACTAAGTCGACGTACTAAGGAGAGCCTTCGAACAACGAGAGCAAGAATGGCTTCAAGCAGTTGATCACGGGTGCCAGAATCATTAGGACTATTATCGTTGTCTCATAAAATAAATGTAGGCAACTCAGTTGGAGGCCAAGAACATGATGGATGTAACCTGATCCCTGACGTGTGACATCTTGCCTACTTGAGCCTATGAGCAAGAGTTGTACTTTTTAGACATTGTAATCAAGTAACGTGATCGTGTTATGCATTTTTTAATGTGATCACATGTAATTAAGGCATTCTGTTACTTTAATGAAACATGCTATTAGTGGAGCTATCCTTTTATCCAATTGTCCTTTTTGCATTTACATAACTAACCTAATCCTTTCATGGTTTTTATTCATCCGTGATCGCACATTTTCTCTCATTGCATCAAACATATGCATGAACATGCCATAAAGGCCTAATTCAAAAATAATTTAAAGTGAAGGTGATCCAAAACATGAAATCTATAGTTTGCCATAGGTATAACACCTATAATCATCGAAAAGCAATGGAAAACGATCACGAAGCCCTCATCAAAAAACCCAAACTCATGTACAAAGAGTCTCAAAAGTAGGCATTTCGTAAGAATGAGGAACTTCTAGCACAGATCATTGAGCTAACTAAATTGTTGTCTAATGCATTGAAGGAAAAAGGGCAAACGAGCAAAATCAAGATGGGAAAAGAACTAACCCACCCCAAAAGTAATTTGAATAGTGGAATTTAGGCCACGAATACTCAAGAAGGGGCACTACATAGGCAGCACTCTCCGATAATGAACATCCCACTATCTTAGCCATTTATTTATATTAATCCTACAACACCATCCTATTTAATTCAAGGATTTTAAGGCAAGTGTTCTTCATTATTAAAACCTATAGTCCTGGACCTTGATGAGCAGATGAAGCAAGAAAAAGCAAAGAGGCCCTCAAAAAATGATGAGGACTTGGACAAGTATCACTCATTAGAGAAGTGTCTTCAAGCTGCAGAAGGAAGTAACAACTTTGGAATTATAGATGCAAAGTCATTAGGGGTAGTTTCAAGCCTTGTCATCCCACCCAAGTTTAAAGTGCCCGATTTTGAAAAATACAACAGGACTATTAACCCTACTGCCCATCTTTGCCATATACTATCATAAAATAGCGGGACATGAAGAGAACGATAAGCTACTGATCCATTACTTCAAGGCTTGTCTGATTGGGGCAATTCTCTAAAGATATATAGGACTTAATCTTGCAAGAATTCAAACATGGGTAAACCTAGCATACACATTCCTTAAATAGTATAAGCATGTGTCGATTAGATTCTAGATCATGTTTCTTTCATGAACATGGAAAAATTTTTTTTAAGAGTTTTAAACAGTATACTTAGAGATAAAGGAAGGACACGACTTAAGTTTATCCCTTCTAATTGAAAAAAATGACAGTTATTTTGTTAGCGTTTTACAAGCTCCTTACTACAAAAGGCTAGTAGGAAGCACTATGAAAAATTTTGCTGATATGGTCATATCAAGAGAAATAATTAAGAACGTTATAAGAAATGATAGGATATCTATCGGGGAAGCATTTGCATCAGTCAAAAAGAAAATAAATAAAGATAAAGAGAGGGAGGTAAATGCTATAGGTGAGAATCATGCTAGGTTTAATCCAAGTCTACATCCAACACAGCTACGTACTTCCCAAGCATTCTGAATACTAGCTTACCCCTTACTCATCAGCACCACAATTGATCCATGCTACTGGTTTCATTTTTGCAATAAGTTTGCATCAAATTAAGTGTAGAGTGCAGCTTCAAATGCATAGCCCTGTAATATGCACAATGTGAGAGCTCTGAATAACCAACAAGCATCCTAAGAAATATAGCACTTTGAACCATTCCCTTACTCATTTAAAGAGATTTACTCTCGTTTATTAGCAGGCAAACTAGTGGCTCTAGTATTCATGAACCCAAGATTACCACCGTACCCCAAATGGTATAATAAGAACGCTTATTGTGAATACTATGTGGGAGCATAATGCCACTCCATTGAGAATTGCACTTCTTTTAAAAGAAAGGTGTAGAGTTTACTAGAAAAAGAGTGATCAAGGTTGAGTAAGGTCTTAGACCCAATATGGGGGCTAACCTACTCCCTAATCATGCTAAACCAATTATGAATGTGATAATCGATGAAAAAGGCTATTGAATTAAAAAAAAGGGCAAAAGTCAAAACCCTGATGAATAAGGTGTAGTAGGCTTTAGTAAAAATCATAATAGTAACAGATAATAAAAGTCAAAGAAGAAATACCGTTGATACATCTTGCTACCACTGCAGTTGAGAATACGACTTGCAACATTGTCCATTATTCTTAGAGATGGTCCAAGGGATGATGGATCGATCTAAAATTGAGTTCTTCGAGGAGTGGGATAGACATGACAATTTATCCATCAATGCTACTGATGAGCAGACCCATTGATGGTTAGATCTCTAGTTATCTGTCTCTTATGGTCATAAGGAAAAAAGCTAACAAAAGTTTTAGGCAGTACGTTGCAAGATGGATAGAGAAGGCTACCCTGATTCATCCCTTACTAACAGAAAAAGAGATGCTGGTTAGAACTTCAAAGATGTGGTCACACTCCATGGAAGGATCGATGAGGCCATGAAAAATGAATTGAGAAAAAAAATATCTACAAAGATAAAGGGAAAGGAAACATGAAAGCTAGTAAGCAATCAAAATCTAGCACTGAACCCAGTTTGTCTCTAACTCATGACGAGTTAGACCTAAGGGAGATAATCATTAAAGAAAACTTAAGATGTGGAAAACATAGAAGAAGTTTGAACCCCACTGAATTTGGTTTGGCAAATCCTAGTGCAAGCTAAGTTACTTAATGTAACTAAGAAGACAAAGGATAAGATTGACAACTTTTGTGACTTCCATATTGTTCGTGGCCATACTCTTAAAAAATGCAAAACATTTGGCACAATGGTTCAAGGGATGATGAACGAGGGTAGCATCGAATTCTATGATGAAAAGTAAACCCCGATGAGTAAGGTCTAGCAGGCTTTCATAAAAATCATAATAGTAACAGATAACAAAAGTCAAAGAAAAAATGCCATTGATACATCTTGCTGCCACTACAATTGAGAACATGACTTGCAACATTGTCTATTACTCTTGGAGATGGTCCAAGAGATGATGGATCAATCTAAAATCAAGTTCTACAAGGAGTGGGATGGACATGACAATCTATCCATCAATGTTATTGATGAGGAGAAACCCACCGATGGTCAGATCTCTAGTTATCTATCTCTTATGGTCACGAGGAAAAAAAGCTAACAAAAGTTTTAGGTAGTATGCTACAAGATGGATGGAAAATGCTGCCTAGATTTATCCTTTACTAATAGAAAATAGATGATGGTTAAAACTTTACAAATATGGTCATACTCTGTCGAAGGATCGATGAGGCCATGAAAAATGAATTGAGAATAAAATATCTATAAAGATAAAGGGAAAGGAAACATGAAAGCTAGTAAGCAATCAAAATCTAGCACTAAAGCTAGTTTATCTCCAACTCATGTCAAGTTAGACCTAAGGGAAATGATCATTGAAGAAAACTACAAGATTATGGAAAACATAAAAGAAGTTGGAACCCTAATGAATTTGGTTTGGCAAATCTTGGTGCAAGCTAAGTTACTTAATGTAACCTAGAAGACAAAAGATAAGATTGACAACTTATATGAGTTCCATACTGTTTAAGGCCATACTTTTCAAAAATGCAAAGAGTTTCGCACAATGGTTCAAAGGATGATGATCAAGGGTAGCATCAAATTCTATAACGAAAAGTAAACCCCACATACTAAGTCTATAAATGCAACACCATCTGTTAATGCACTAGAAGAAGAAAAGGGCAATCTCTCTTACAAGATTGGAAAGCCATTAATTTGGTATGACAATTGACCAAGAGTTAAAGTTGACCCTATTTAGCCTCTACCAAAGATGATCATTCAACCACTATCTCCTTTCCTATATAAAGATGATAAGGCAGTTCCTTAGAACTATGAAAGTAAAACCTTGATCATCAAAGAATCTAGCTAGCAAGCAGTAAATGTTAACCTTTCAAGGATAAGTCTCCTAACTCATAGTGACTAATGCTATGCCCTGATAGCATCAAAAAATAAAACTCAGTGAGAGAATGCCAATTACATTTCTCAAGCACCGAAGTCTGCAACTAAGAACTTCGATTCAATGGCTGTTAAGGATCCAGTGAGTAAAAAAGAAGCTAGAAATTCCTCAGATTCATTAAGCACAGTGAATACAGCATCATCAATTAGTTGAACAAGCAACCTGCTAAGATATCTGTGTTATCACTACTGCTGAATTTAGAAGCTCATAGGAATACCCTCCTTAAGGTTTTAAATAAGGCCCATGTCCTTCCCAACATCTCTATAAGTTAGTTGGATTGCTTAGTGAATAGCATCACTACCTATAATTACATATCTTTTAGCGATGATGAAATCCTGCATGGAGGAAAAAGAAATTATAAGGCCCTCTATATCACCACATTGCCCAAGGTGCTCATTAATAATAGGTCAGCTTTAAATGTAATGCCCATGTCATGCTTGAACAAGCTCTCTCTTGACCTGTCTTATATCCAGAATAATCATATGATTGTGCAAGCATTTAATGGAACTTACAGAAACATTCTCAAAAACATCACTATTCCACTCCAAATCGACCCATGTACTTATAAAGTTAACTTCTACATGATGGATATTGCTTCAGCATATAACTGACTGCTAAGAAGGCCATGGATTCATTCTGTTAAGGTAGTACCATCATCTTTACACCAAAAGGTAAACTTTATCATCGAGAATAAAGTTATCAGTATCAGAAGAGAAGAAGATATCATTAATGTTACCTCAACTGATGCCTTATATCTCAAACTTGATAAAGATATCCCCAAATCCTCTTTCTAGTTTTTCGAGTTCATCAATGCTACTTATATCAAAGAGGGACCACCAATAGTCTAGCCCCACCTATCAGAAAGGACTCACATGGGTTTGAATTTGACTGTTAGTAAAGGTGCTGAAACAGGAAAAGGACTCAAAAAATGCCTTCAAGGAATTGCTAAAGCCTTGAAAGTGGTCAACCAAATCGACAAAAGGGGCTTAGGATTTAGGCCCAATGAACAACAAAAAAGAAAGCAAACTTAGAAAAATTGTGAAAGAAGAATGGCTCATTCAACAGGATGAGACATAGAAGATGAGCCAATGTTATTCCTACCACTTTGGGAAAGTTTTTGCTTAGGGCAACATGTAAATATTAGCTCCGCTAGTGTTGTGCTTATATTAAACAAAGCATTTGAAGGTATTTCTATTAATAAAATTAGGAGCCTAAGATGTTAACTACAAGTCTAGGGACTGGTCTATGATTTTCAGGGTTTATTCAAAGTGTTTGGACTAAAACTAAGAGTCCTGTACTGTTCAAGTCTATTCCAAAGTAATGCTATGAACTTAACCTACATGCTCTCGCCCAAAAGCATTGTAGGATCTTTTGTATGAGTAGCTTTTATTAAGTATTATTAATGAAAATGATTAAGCATTTTGCATTCATTCTTTGTGTTCATAATTTTTGCCGACCTTAGAGTTTTTTCTTCCACCTACATTGTTCTTTTGCACATTTTTAAGTGCCCCAATAAAGGTGACATGAATGTTTATACTAAAACCATAGGAATTGGTTTCAAGCAATCGATATATACCAGTGAGGTCAAATCTAAAGAGGAACCTGAAGAGAACCCTATACCTTTGGACCTATTGAGACTAGTTGAACAGGAAGAAAAACAAATATTACCTTATAAAGAATCCACTGAAACCATAAACCTTAGAACAAAAGAATACCCAAAATAAAATCAAAAGCTCTATAAAGCCATTAACTCGAGCTAAACTGAAAAGTCTCCTTCAAGAATATCAAGACGTGTTTGCTTGATCTTATCAAGACATGCCTAGACTAGATACTAACATTGTGTTTCATAAACTTCCCTTCAAACCTGAATGCAAATCGATCCAGCAAAAGTTAAGGAGGATGAAACCAACAATGCTCTTTAAGATCTAGGAAAAAGTCAAGAAGCAATTCAAAATAGGATTTCTCAAGGTAGCCAAATATCTTGAATGGGTAGCCAACATAATCCCAATTCCTAAGAAAGATGTTAAAGTGCAAATATGTATGGACTATAGGGACCTAAACCGACCCAGCCTTAAAGATAATTTTCCTCTGCCTTACATTTATATCTTAGTAGACAATACCACCAACAATGTATTATTTTCATTCATGGATGGGTTTTTGAGCTTTGATTTGAATTTTCTGCTATAAAGTGATGCCTTTTAGGTTAAAGAATATCAAAGTAACTTACCAAAGGGCTATGGTAACATTGTTTCATGACCTTATGCATAAAGAAATAAAGGTCTACATGGATGACATGATTTCTAAATCACCAAAAGAGAGTGAACATGTTGCTAATCTATGAAAACTCTTTAAAAGGGTAAGCAAATACTAGCTCAAGCTAAATCTTACCAAATGCACATTTGGCGTCACCTTCGGTAAATTATTGGGGTTCATTATGAGCAAGAAAGGAATAGACATGGATCCTGACATGGTTAAGGCTATTCAAAACTTACCACCACCTTGAATTCAAAAGAAAGTGAGAAGTTTCTTGGAAAAACTAAACTACATAGCCTAATTCATATCTCAGTTGATCGATAATGCGATTCGATCTTTAGGTTGCTAAAAAAACAAAATCTTAGAGAATGGAATCAAAAGTGCCAAGAAGCTTTAGATAAGGTCAAACATTATCTTTTGAACCCTCCAGTAATTATGCCACCAATGCTTGGATTACCACTAATTATGTATCTATCGATCCTAGATAAGTCGATGGGCTGTGTATTAGGACAACAAGATGAATCAAGAAAAAAAGAACATGCTATCTATTACTTGAGCAAGTAGTTTATGGAATATGAAAATAATTATTCATTCATAGAGAAACTATGTTACACTTTAGCTTGGACGGCATGAAGGTTAATGCAATACATGCTGTACCATACTACATGGTTAATTGCCAAGCTTGATCCCATCAAGTATTTGTGCAAAGTCCCTGCCTTGTCTGAAAGGTTAACCAAGTGGCAAGTTATACTTTCTATGCATGACATCGTGCATGTGAACCAGAAAGCCATTAAAGGCAGTGCAATAGTAGACTTTCTAGCAAGTCAAGCCACAGATGACTATCAGCCTTTAAACTTCGAGTTTCTTGACAAAAACTTAATGTGCATATCCAAAGCAGAGAATGCTATCAAGTGTAGGTCATCATGGAAAATGTGCTTTGATGGAGCTTTAAAAGCATTGGGCATGGAATTCGGGCAATTCTCATCTTACCCAAAGGAAACCATTACACTCTCATAGCCAAATTAAACTTTGACTGCACAAATAAAATAGCAACATATGAGCCTTGCATCATGGGACTCCAAGCAACCATTAAAAGGGGTATTTGATCACTGCAAGTGTTTGAAGATTCAACCCTCATAATTTACCAACTAAAGGGAGAATGACAAACATATAATGCTAAATTGATCCACTATGGGAATCTGATATCTGAGCTTAAGAAAGAGTTTAATGATATTAGCTTTCAACATCTACCTCGGGAAGAGAATGAAATTGTTGATGCCTTAGCCACTTTATCTTCCATGTTTAAAGTTAATCAAGAATCGAACATTTCTTATATCCAGATGAGTATCTACTCAACCCTAATACATTGCCAGAATATTGAAAAAGAGAGGGATGGTTTGCCAAGGTATCATGACATCTTTCAATACATTAAGGATTAATGGTACCCAAAAGGCGCCACCATAATTAATAAGAGAACTATCAAACGATTAGCTCAGAATTTCATTTTGGATGGTGAGATTCTGTACAAGAAAGACTGGAATCAGGTGTTACTCTAATGCATGGATGCCTTTAATGCCAAAAGAATACCTGAAGAAGTTCATATAGGGATTTGTGGTATGCATACTAATAGACACCAAATGGTAAGACAAATCATATGATTAGGTTATTATTGGTTAACTCTCGAAAAGGATTGCATTGACTATGCTCCAAAGTGTCATAAATGCCAAATTTATGCTAACAAGTTCCATGTCTCACTGACACCTCTACAAGTTATGACAGCTCCATGGCCCTTTTCTCATTGAGGCATGGATATTATTAGACTAATTACCCCTAGAGCTTCTAATGGGCATCACTTTATTTTGGTCACAATTGATTACTTCACCAAATGGGTAGAGGCAGTTTTTTATGCCAACATCACCAGATCTATCATGTGGAAATTTATAAAATGGGACATCATTTATAGATATGGTCTTCCCGAACAGATCATCACTAATAATGCACGCAACCTGAAAATAAGATGACGTAAGTAGTCTACTCTCAGTTTAAGATTCAGCATCAAAACTTCGTCCCATACTATCCAAAAATGAGCAGAACAGTTGAAGCAACCAATAAGAATATTGAGAAGATAGTTGAAAAGATGGTTGAAATGTACAAGGATTGGCATAAGAAGTTACCTTTTACCTTACACGCCATCACACAATAGTACAAACTTCCACAAGTGCCACCTTATTCTCTTTAGTTTATGACATGGAGGCTCTCTTGCCCATTGAAGTTGAAATCCCTTCACTTAGAGTCCCAATGGAATTGCAACTTAGAGGGGTTGAATGGGTTAAAAATTGATACGAGTAGCTCAATCTCATCAAAGAAAGAAGAATCAAAGCTATCCATCATGCATAAATATATTACAAATGCATGATGAAAGCCCATGACAAGAAGGTCCATCCTTATCAGTTCTGAGAAGGTGACCTAGAGCTCAAACAAATTCTCCCGATACATAAAGATACTCATGAAAAATGGACCCTAAATTAGGATAGGCCATACGTGGTGAAACGTTTATTCTCTAGAGGAGCTTTAATCTTAACCGAGATGGGTGGTGGTAACTTGCCCAGCCCTATGAATTCTAATTTTGTTAACAAGTACTATGCTTGAAAAGACCTTAGAATAAAACCCAAAAGGGCATCCTATTAGTCCATTGCCTACCGCTCATAAAAAAATAATAAAAAATAATAGAAAAGAAAAAAATCAGCTTAAGTTAAAAACTCGAGAGGGCAATTTAAGTGATCAGGCCTCCTCATTTAAACAAAACCGAGCCCAAACTATTGTTAGCCTAAAACCAATCTTCCCCATATTCATAACACTAACCAAGATACCGAGTCATAACCTAACCCATCTGTTCTATGTTGACCAACACCACCAAAACCTTATCCATACTTGCACTCAAAAAATGGAAACTACCTAACTTTAAGGCCTTTATCCCACAATAGGGTAATCTAAGGGATCTTCTTATGAGTCACTAGCACTAAAAAACTCCATTGCTAGAAAGACATCTCCAAAAGCACTTAATGGAGAATTCATGTCATCAGTGTTGGAGCCAGTCCACCAGAAAGACTTTTCATATCTTTTTTGTATTTCAAAACGTTTTACAATCTTATAAATTTGTCACAAATTGTACCATCTTTCTTTGAATAAACATATTACTTGATTTCTTGCAGAATCTTTTTGTAGCACTACATTTCATGTTGCATCATGTTTATCATTTAATTGATAATTCTTGATAAACAAAAAAAAAAATTGATAATAGGATTTCCTAGCATTACTTCAAAAGATAAAACTTTGCAAGGACTTTGTTTCATGCTTAAACACCAAGAATGAACTTTTGAGGCCACAATCGATCTTACCTTGGGACCCCACATCTGGAGAATATGCTCAAAACCTCCTCAGTAAGTGGTCATAGACCTCTTGCACCTCTAAAGAGAGGACAATCTTAACATTTAAGCCTATAAAAATCTAGAGCAAGATTGATAAGCCTTGGGTAAAAAGCCACCTCACCAAAGTCGAAGAAAACCAAAAACCAGCCATTTCATGAAGCCTTTAAAGTTATTACTTTTACATTAAGCAGGCAGGCATTTGCATCTTCATGCATTATACAGCATTTAACATCTTATAGGTATAAACTTCCGTGCACAAAAGTCAAATTTATAGGAAACCTAAGGTACCATTTTTTATTTTAAAAAACCTCAAAAGGCTATAAGTAACTATCATTGACCTTATGTGCTCATCGAAAATCACCCAAGAAGGGCATTTAAACTTATTTCCTACCTTAGTCTTCAAAGAGCAGGACACTTCCCTACCTTAAAGCCTACATAAGTTAGTGGCAACTACCTATCTTAGTCCTCAAAGAGCAGGATGGTTATTAAAGCCCATACAAGCTGGTGGTAATTACTTATCTTATTCTTGAAAAAGCAGGATGGCTATCAAAGCCCACATAAGCTAGTGGCAACTACCGACCCTAGTCTTTAAAGAGTAGGACACTTATCAAAACCTACACAAGCTGGTGGTAAGTACTTATCTTAGTCCTTAAACAGTAGGACGCTTATCAAAGCCTATGTAAGCTGGTGGCACTAGATAATCTACCTTAGTCCTCAAAGAGTAGGGCATTTTCTTACCTTAAAGCCTAGACAAACTGGTGGCACCAATTTAATAAATGGCTGGACGTCTTTCTTCACCTACGTTAAAGCTGACACAAGCTAGCAGTTGTCTACCTTAGTCCATAAAAAGCTAAAATCTTTCTTTACCTACTTCAAAGCCCACAGAAGTTGATAGCACCTGTTTGAAGAAAAAAATGACAAGCAACCTAGTAGGGACGTCAAACCTAACAAAACTCATCAAAATCTTTTTTTTATAAGTTGTTTAACCCATCTCGATGTGATGCTAAATAATTCTCCATTTTTCAATAGACACATAAATCCATTATTGCATCCGAACAAAATGGTGTCTATTAGTCTTTGCCTTGTTCCTAATACTTAGTAACAGCCACAGAGGGGCAGTTGTAGACACCTTATTTTGTCCCAACCAATTTTTTGCATCCTAAGAGTTAAGTAAAATATGATAAAATAAAAAAATATAATAAAAGCTGAGGGATGGCTGCCAGGTGCTATGCCACCAGGCACTATTAGGCAACACAGCGCCAGGCGAAAAACATTTTTTGGGAGGATCTAAAATGCTTATGGACTGTTTTAAAGAAAATGTAAAAATGAGGCATTAAATGCCACTTTTCATGGTGTCACCAAGATTACATAAATAAATTTCCCATTGTTTGTGACCAAGTTGAGGTAAATCAGGAAGCCATAGATATGTAAAAGTTATATTAGGGCACAAGTATTGATATGAGCCTTTATGGTGCAAAAAACTTGAATTTTCACATGTAGTATCGATGCAAGAGGGTTTGGTATTGATACCGAATGTGTGGTATCGATACCTAGCATGTTTGTATCAACATAGACCTTGGCAGTAGCTAAAGTCATGAATTTTGGCAAAATGCATCGATGCACAAGCATAAGTATTGATACAAATCCATGGAGTATCGATACTAGCCTCTAAGTTTCGGGACTAGAAACATTTTTGCACTTACTATCGATACACAACTCATTGTATCGATACTTAAGAGTAAAAAATACCTTGTGTATCGATACAACATGTTTTGTATCAATACACAAAGGCATTTTTGCCTAGTTTAAGCTATTTTTTAGCCTTTGAAAACCTGATTTAAACCTATTTTTGCACCAAGGAACTATTATAAAACATTACAAATCTCAACTATAAGTTCATTAATAGATTCTAATAAATTTTTGAGGTTTTAACATTTAATAACAAAGGTTACTTTCATAAGATATATAGGTGTAAAAGAGTGTGGCAAGCATATCTCCAATTGTAGCTTTCATAGTCTTTCAACCTTTTTGCTCAGTAGGGCATAACCAATAAGAAAACAGTCAACTGAGCATGGCAGCTAGAGGTATCTCTTGGTGCAGAAGAAAAAAATCAAAAATGCTCTTTGCATTATCTTCTAAAAAGAAAAAGCTGAACAAAAAAAAGGGGAACGCAACTAGCTATCTTAGAAAAAAACTTTCTCAACTATAAAAAAAGCTTTCTAGCAATCCTAGAAAAACTCAACATCCATTCCCATAAATCCTCTAGATATATTAGCTTTAAAACTTACCAAAACACTGTTCCATTACTTTTCACCTTCAACCAACCTCTATTCCTGTAGCTCCCTAAAACCACAGCCAGAACACCTTCAAAAACTTAACCTTTCACATACTTTCATCCTTAAAACACCCTATTAGCAACCACATTACCAGAAAGCTCTTTTCTTTCACCTATTTCTTTCTAAACAATAGCAAAAAGAGGGTAGAGACTAAGCTTAAAGTTATTACTTTAAATAGTAGGAAAGTTTAACCTTTTGCTGGTTTTTTTTTATCATCCATTTCATTTTAGTGAACCCTTCATGTTGCCATGACCCTCATAATACTCCCATGCATCTTTGTTGCCTTAGTTGTGGTAGTTCTAGGATCTTGATGACCGTCTTAACTCCTTGATGTTGTTAGATATTTAACTCACCATGCTTCATTTTCATCATCATACAGCCTCTTTTCATGCATCTTTTGCCATGTTCCTTCTATATTCACATATTCATTTTGCATTTAAATGGTTACATTAATATGTCTTAGGTAATATTTTTCTTATGTTTTAAGGAGGCTCATAAAATAAAAATGCTATCTTGATAACTCCAACATCCACTATTTTGTACAAACATGTTTGTATCATCTCCTTGCACCCTATTTGTCATCTTCTTGCATCTATGCCACCCATTTTCATTTCAAAATGCCATCTCTGCATGTTTGCATGTTTAATCCATGTTTATCTTTGTATGTGCTGTATTATGTTCATGATATCTCCATTAAAATGCTAGCTTGTTTCTTACAAACTAATTTTTAGAAACATCCCCAAGTTAAGTTTATGTTAGCTTTAATAAATGAAGAGTAGTAGGAACTTAATATTTTAATCAAATTGGTCTCGCAATCTTGAGGGCAAATCAACATTTCAGCTCTACATCATGGTGAAATAAGTTAATTTTTTCAAAAAAAAAGGAAATCCTATTTAGTATTAATCCTTGATCTTGAGTCTCATGTTTTTTTTGATGACATGGTCAATGGGTTGTTCCATCATCCCAAGCTACTCCAGGATTATGGAATGAACTTGTGAAGCCTGTGTTACTTTCTATCGTGAATGTTTGGACATCCTAGGCCTGAGTTTATCTTTGAAAAAATAGAATATCAAATAATCCCCCTATTTTTACTCTGGCAGCATTAAAGTCCAAATTTGAAAAATTATTTTCGAGCCACAAAATATTTCTTTTTTTTTTGATATTTTTCCTTTAACGGGCATCGAATTTACCTTTCTAACGGCTAGATAAGGGAGTTATGATTTTTTTAACCTTTATTGTCTGAAACCTTTGAACCAATATGCAATATTTTGTTTAGGCCATTTCAGCCCATAAAATGATTTTTATGAAATTGCTAGATAATTTTCCCAAAACGCTTACAAAATTTCCTTTTCAGAAAGGTATTATCCATGACCTAATGATCCCGGATAATCTTAGAATGATTTTTCAAAATCCATCATGCCCTTTTAATTTTACATGCTGCCAAAGCTGAGATAAACCTAGCTTTGAAAATTAATTCTGTTTAGAAAATGATTTTCAAGAATTTTTGGAATATTTTCATATTAAACCTTTATGAGTTTCCTTTTCAATAAGACCTTTTTTACCCTCTAAAGTCTTCGAACACACCTTAGAAAAATCTAGAAACAGAGATGATGCGATGCTACCTCTTATTTTAGCCTAATTTTTGAATCTCCTTTTATTGAGATGTTCGGGTGTCTCGAAATGCACTTGTTTAGTCTCTCTCACAACATTAATCCCTTTTGACTTAGATCAAGGTTAAAATACAAAAAAAATAGGATTTGATATTAAAATTTCGCTAAGTGGAGATATTCCAACTTCATAACTCAAAATGGATACTCTAACCCTATTTTAATCAAAATTTAAATTTTCTCCTTGTTCCTAAATATTTTCCTAACTTTGGGGATGATCTAATCCCACTACTCGCTGAGGATACTTCAACCCTAATTTTTTAAAAAATAATAACAATTTTTTTATTTCTAATTATTTTCATAACTCTATTTTAGGGGACACTCCAACCCTATTCCTTCGATGGGATACTCAAACCCCACTTTACCTTAAAAACTTAAAATTTTCTCTCTTTTGGATGCCTCAAACATTTTTGATAAAAAATGTCTTTGTTCTTCAAATTACCATCGAATCCAGGTTGGTCTCTAAATTGTCAGTCCTATTATTCATTAATAATTGAAGCCAGATATGAAATGCATTTCGATCACCCCTCTTTTTTATGTTCTTTTGTTTGTGTTTGCTCATTAATGATATTATTATATTTATCATTTCTTGCCTCACTAACTTGTCACATTTTGTAGTGTTGTGAATTCATATTATATTTATCATTTCAAATGAAATTTACAAGGCGGTGTTTCATGTTGGTATCTCTCTAGTGCCTAACGCAAAATATCTAAATATTAAAATCCAATTCAGACATCATTTTCATAAAAAATCCTTATGTTCTTCACGTCTCTGGGGTTCATCTTTGATCTAATTTTCCATAATAAAAAACTCAGATTTCCATTTTCCAAAACTTCATGCATTAAAAAGGATTATATCTAAATAGAAACCAAAAAGAATCAATTTAACCATGACCAAAGTGAGATATAATTAGTAGTTATCGATTTCAGGCATTGTAAGGATGCTAGTTCTTCCCTGAGGATAACTAACTCCTAAGCAGAAACAATGAATCTTTGGACTTCGTAGACCTCGAAATCAATGTTTCTAGTTTCATAACTTGTTATATTGTTTTCAATAGGTATCCAATCTTGCCTAGCCTAAATGATCAATGGCGACTCCAAGTTTATGGCCACTTCATGGTGGCCATCCCATACCAGTTGGATGAGTGACTAGTTGATGGTCCCTATCCTCTTCATATTGTCATGCTTAATCTAAATCACAATCAAAGGATAGCTCAAAGGCTTAACTACAATCAACCATCATTTATTTTTAAGTCGAGTAGGCTATGCATTTCGGATTGTCCAAAGTTTTAATGGTTGGCATGCGACGACAGTCATTATACATTTTGCCAAACTTAAATATAATTATGTCACCTTTCTTGTCATGAATGAAATGTTATCTTGTTTTATTTTAACCCTTTCGTATCACATCTACATTACATTATACTTGTCATTTATTTGATAATACTTGATAATTAAATAAGATTTACATAAAGATTTTTTGATATTATATCAAAAAGATAAGGAGAGCACAGGAAGCTCTACTCTACTCACACTTTGATTGTCAAGACCATGAATCCTCCACCTTGACACTTACTTGTCATGATCATGTGTTTCCCAAAGCATCAATCTAGAAAAACATCAAAATTAACCCAAGCCAAACTCCTATACCCCAGTTAAAAATCCTGTCAAGACTCAAAGACTAAATAAACTAATTAAGACAAATAAACAGTCATAGTCCTCAAACTGTCAACAATACTAACTAACCTTGTTAGAAAAGAACATTACATATCTTGAACCAAGAAGCATACTAGTCATGATCGTGTGTCAAACCATTTTTAGCCTTCCAAAGCCATTAGAAATGAAAAAACCAGCAAGAACTAACCTTAAACCAAATTCATACATCTAAGTCAAGGATCCTTTTAAAACTCAAATTCTAAACAAACCAGTCAAGGCACATAAAAAATTATCTAGCCTTCAATGAATCAACGAAACTAGTCACCTTGTTAAAAAAGTATCAAACCTCATAAAGTGAAGAGACACAAATCCTTAAATTATCAAAAAAGATCATCGAATATCCCAAAGTTAAGAAGCACCAAATCCATAAAACTATTAAAAAGGCCATAAAATACCCTAAGTCAATAATTTAATCACAAAATCATAAATCATCCAAAAAGAATCATTACCTCAAAGCCTATCGAGTATGAAGTCAGCACTTCAAATCAACCATAAAAAAGGGGTTGTTAGAACTTTTAGTCAATAGAATAACTTGCAATGACTATTCCTATGTTTGACTTCATCTCAAATTATATATCATGTTGTCAAGAATGTTACACTCACATGATCACATCATGCATTCATATTGCCATTACATAACATCATTCTATCAGCATTAAGTCTAAGCAGAATCTATTTAATTTTGAAGAACTTCATGGTAAAAACTTTTGACATAAAAAATTACCAAATCAGAGGATCGCTTAAGTAAAAACCCTATCTTTTCAAATTATCTTGTCAAGAAAATCTAAGTTTTATGATGAAGTAGGTTAGTCTAGCTAGTTGGCCCTTGCCATCTTGTCATCAAAAGTCAAAACTCAATGATTTTAATAGGTCAGATCGACTAATTAGAACCTTTGTCAAAAACTTATGTCTTAAACTTGTGTTAAGAACCTTTGTCAATAACTCATGTTTAGTACCTAAGTTAGGAACCTTTGTCAAAAGCCTTCATCAAAAACCCATTTCTAAAATCTTTTTTAAAAACTTTTTTTAAAAATCTATGTCTAGAATTTGTGTCAAGAACCCATGTTAAGAACTTTAGTTAAGAATCTCAATCAAACCTTCTATCAAGAAATTCTTTTAGAGTGCAATGTTGTTGGAACACTATAATCTAGCTTATTAGCATCTATGTTAAAAATCCTAGTCAGGCAAATTAGTCAAATACCTTAGTCAAAACCTTCTGCTAAGAAATCTTTTTAAAGTATAATGTTGGTGGAATGCTGTAACTTCACTTATTGGCACCTTTGTCAAGATCCCTCATCAAAAACCTTAGTTAGAAATCTAAGTTAATACCCTTTGTCAAGAAATCCTTTTAAAGTCTAATATTGTTGGAACATCGTGATCCAGCTTATTAGCATGTTTGGAAAGAACCTTATTCAAGAACTTTAGTCAGGAATCTTAATCAAAACCCTTTGTCCAGAAATCTTTCAAAGTTTAATGTTGTTAGCCATGATTCGGCACATTGGCATTCTGTTATTTTTAAGTCAAACCTAGGGATAAGTCAAGCCTTAGATCGTAGTCTAGGTTTTTTATCCAAAACTTGTTAGGACATCTTTTTAAGGTTTAACATTATTGGCCATGATTTGGTATGTTGATATTCTCTCATTTTTAAGTCAAACTTAGGGATAGTTTGAGCCTAGGATCGAAGTCTATGTCTTTCGTCGAAAAACCTTTGTCAAGAAATCTTTTCAAACTCTAATGTTTTTAGTTGTGACTTGACTCATTAGCATTTTATCATTTTTTAAGTTAAACCTAGGGACAGGTCGAGCCTAGCATTATAGTTTAGGCATTTTATCCAAAACCTATTAAGAAATCTTTCCAAAGATCAACATTGCTGGCTGTGACTTGATAGTTTGGCATCTTGTCTTTTTAAGTTGAACCCAGGGACAAGTTAAGCCTAGGATCATAGTCTAGGTCTTTCATCCAAAAACCTTTCTCAGTAAATCTTTTTACGATCCAATGTTGCCGGCTATGTCTCTGTTCATTGGCATTCTATCCTTTTTAAGTTAAACTTACTGATAAATCAAGCCTAGGATCGCAGTCTAGGTTTTCATCCAAGAATACGAATTTACCTTTTACAAAAATTGGAATCACTACCAAAATATCATTTTTATCATTGCCTAATATTAATTATGGTCATTTCATTATAAGAATATAAGGTAGCATCAAGTACTCCTTGGACAAAATGGTGTCTATCTATCTTTGCCTAGTTCTTGTGCTTAACAAAAGCCAAAGAGAGGTAGTTGTAGACACATTATTTGGTCCAGCCCAATTTCTAGCATCTCGAGACTTAATTGAAAGTAATAAAATTAAAGAAATAAAAATAAAGAATGGAGATGACTGTCGAGTGCCAAATCCTGAAACTTTTTTGGGAAGGTTTGAAATGCTTAAGGATCATATTTAAAAAATATGAAAGAAAGACATCAAAGTTCACTGTTTATGTTGTCATCAAGGTTATACAAATAAGCACAAGTAAATCATCCATCATTCCTAGATAAGGTAAGGTGTTCAGAGGGCCAAAGTTATGAAAAATTCACATTTTTGCATAAATGTATAGATACATGGCCTAGATGTATTGATATAAGGCCTTTATGTTATCAAAATTCAAAATTTCATAGGCTATATCGATACAAATAGGGCTTGTATCGATACATTAGCTTCATGCATCAATACATTGGCCAAGTGTATCGATACTAGGGTTAGTAATAGCTAAGATTTAATTTTTTAGACAAACTGTATCGATACATAAGCAATTGTATCAATATATTTTTGGAATGTATCAATACAATCTTCACTGTATCGATACATTATGGGCTTTTGGTCAGAAGTATCAATATAATTTGCATTATATCGGTACACTAAGACATTTTTTCCTAGCTTGTGTCATTTTTCAGCCCTTGTACCATTAGCATGAAATTTTGATTCAGACATGTTTTCAGCATAAAAAATAATCAAAATCCATACCAAGCCTCAGCTTTGAATTTATGATTAGGCTTTATCAAATTTTTAAGGCCCAAAAAACATTAACAAGGGACATATGCATGAGTTAATTCAATTTGTTAGAGGTCAACCTATGACTTTGTTATTGCTTAGCTACCAAAAGTGGCATTGATCCATTATTTTGGCTAAGCCAGCCAATGATTTTGTGCGTAGCAGAGCATAGTACCTTGTTCACACATGAGGTGCATGCATGAAAACCCTAAAATGTCCGTGCTTTTTACATATAGTCTTCATTATTCACATGGTCATATAAGGCCGATGTTCTCAATTGAATAGACTACTCATTCATTCTAAGACATTCATTGTAAACATTCAAACACTCTCCAGAAAAACACTTTTCAGCCGTGCTCCTCTAAAAAACCCTTTAATTCTTGAAGCTCTTCAAAGCCACCACCAAAAACCCCTTCAAAACCTTATATTTCACCCTTTTTTCATCTCAAACCTCCCCTCCATCACTAGCACATCCCTTAAGCTCATTTTGGCCATTTTTTTTGCTAATCAATAGCAAAGAGAAGAGAAAATGTGAGCTTAAAGTTAACAAGTTTTCTACTGAAGGGCCAAAGTAAGGTTTAAGGATACTTAGTATAACTTCCATCTTTTTTTACCTTATTTCCTTCTTTTATCATTATTTTCATCATGATGCAAGGAGGGGATGATAGAAATAACTAGAACACAAAAGAATTGAAAATAGTCAAGAAAGATAGATACTATAGTCAGGTTTAGGCTCTAAAAAGAAGCCTTTTATATAGAATAATAAAATAATAATTGAATAATTGTAGCGGCTACCTAAGTGCATAAAAATAGCCTAGATCTCCTACTCCTAGAAGACTTTTTATTCCTAGAAGAAAACTAGTTAAACTTAATTATAAAACTTATCCTAAAGTAATATAAAACTCTTATACTAAACAATAATATAATTAAACTAGAATTCTTAAAATAAAAAATCCTAAACATATATCTAAATGAGCTATTTTTTTCTAATAGAATTTAAAATGAAATAAAACTATAAATGGTTAATGCTCCAGCATCATTCTTTCTTAGCTCAAAGATTGTTAATATCTTTTAAAAAGATCATAGCCATCTTTTCACACATTTTTGGATCAATTTTCCTCAATTCTTTTTCCAAAATCTAGGTACTTTCACAAGCTGGTTTTCTCGACCATTTTGTTAGGAACCTTTGATAAGTATCTTCGATCCTAGATGTCACTTTCTTGACATTGACAGCTTCTTAAATGATATCATCTTGCTTGGTAGGAAGTTGAACAACTAGGTTTTCATTTTCTAACTCTTCAAATGTTAGAAACCTATTTAACTTGTCAGTCTTGTGCATCATTACTTCCTTTTGAGATTGTAAAATGTACTTCCTTCCACCTTTATGAAAAGAATAAGCATTTTCCTTAGTTAAATGCTACATATCATGATCAAATAGCCAAGGTTAGCCCAAAAGAATATGACATGTATCCTTTATACCACAACACACAAAGTTTCATCATCCACATTACTGCTTATAGCAAATTGACTAAATATTGGGATTTTATGAGCATTTCAAATCCCTTCTTAACCCATTGAACCTTATATGGATTAAGATGTTTTTTCATATGTAGCTTTAGTTTTTCCACGATTTTTTTAGAAACATAGTTTTTGGAACTACCTCTATCAATATTGGCATTACACACTTTATCTCCATACCTAACATGTATCTTAAAAATACTTTTCCTTCTCTAATCTTCTTTATCATCTTTGTTTGTAGTAGTCATCTCCTTACTGACCATTAATAATTCGCTTTCTATAAGATTGATATCTATATCATCATCCATATGATTATCATGTATGGGATTTGATAGTTTTTTCTACCTTTATCAAATTTAATTAGATTCACCCTTCTTTAAGGACAAGTATAAGAAGCATACTTATTTTCCCCATAACTAAAACACCTAATTTGAGATCTGCCACTACCCCTACTAAGGTTTGGTTGACTATTGCCCTAAATTTCTTTTCCTTTGTCAACCTTGCTAGCTCCCATTACATTTTCTCTGTTGGTCTTATTGGTTTAAATAGTTCCACCACCATTGAAATTGCTTTAGGAAAAGCCATCCACCTTACTCAATAGAGGCCTCTTTGCACCATAGCACAAAACCTATTCCTTACTTGTAGGGCATATTAGTGTGCACCCTCTAGGTTAAATATTTGAAACACTTCCAACTTATCTCTAATACTTTGACCCAAACTAGCAATATAATGAGACATTAACTACTCATTTCATTTTATCTAACTTTAAAAGATAACTTGTTGAAATTAAAGGTATAATGTTCAACCATTCTTCCATTTTGCCTAAGCAAATAAAATTATTGCTGTAATTTCCCTATCATGTGTTCCCAACTGCTAACTTTTTTTCTTCCCTTGACATACTTGTTGTTCTTTAACTCTTTTCCACCATTGAAATATTGCACTCTTTAACTTAAGCTTCTGATAGTACTTTTCTAGGTTTAGCCATAGGTTTCCAGTCAAAGTAATTCTTAATAGTGGCTTCCCATCCAAATAATCTTTTGTATATAACTCCCTATAAAAGTTATCCACTTGGATATTTTCTCCTCCTTCCATTAACTTGAGAGCATGCAATAGTTGATCTTTCAATCCTCCTCATAAAGCAAAGTTTGCAGGTCTAGCAATATGGAAAGGATCTTGGGCTCTCTTTCATTTGTCATATCTTCAAGACCACCTTCTGACAAGTTAAAAGGTTTGTGGTCACCTTTTAATATCTCCATTCAAGCTCCTACATGTATTTGTTATTGCAAAGCTTCTATAGCCTTGACAAATTCTCTACCATGTGCCTCAGCTCGATTAACTCTTTTGCCATTCATGGTTCCCTCTTCCATGACCCCTTACACGTTCTACCATGCTCTGATACAAAATTGATGTAGGACTGGGGTGATAGAAATAATTAGAACACAAATAAAGTGAAAATAGTTGAGAAAGATAGACATTGTAGAGAAGTTTAGGCTTTAGAAAAACCTTTTAGATAAAATAATAAAATAATAATCGAATATAGTATAGTAGCTACCACATGCATATAAATAAGCTAGATTTTTTACTCCTACACGACTTCTTATTCCTAAAAGAAAACTAGTTAAACTTAATTATAAAACTTATCTTAAAGTAAAATAAAACTCTTACCCTAAACAATAATCTAATTAAATTAAAATTTTTAAAATAAAAAAAATCCTAAACATAGATCTAAATGAGCTACTTTATTCTAACAAAATCTAAAATGAAATAAAATTCTTAATGGTTAATGCTCCTGCATCACATCATTTTAGAGACCATATCAATGTGACCATGACCTTGTTCTTTGGAGACTTATCATTTTATGGCCTTATTTATGTCAAACCTAAGATGTTTAGTTCTACATTGACCTTTTTGCCATGATTTATTATGTTTATGTGCTAGATTTGCATTAAAAACATGTTTTAACTTGTTCTGAAAATTCTAGGAACTCTTTGTTTAAACATGTTCATGTCATCATCTATGACATGGCTTTTTATGTTATTCATGAAACTAGCACTTACGTGTATCCTGTTAGTCATTTCTTTGCATTTTTATCAATATTTACATGCCAAGATGCCATCTTTATTTGTCTAAAAATGCTATTTATGTTTATTATCATGAATGTCACATTTGGCTCATGATATATTTTTCAAGATACTTGAAGCTAGCATTTCCATGCATCTTATTAGTCATTTTCTTTCATTTTTATCATCATTTACATATCAAGATAACATCATTATCTATCGAAATATGCTATTACAGTTTATTATCATGAATATCATATTTAGTTCATAATATATTTGTCAAGATATGCTTGTTTGATGATTGTCAACAACTTTGTTTAAAAAAAAAACTAAAGTTAAGCCCATGTTAACCTTAATAAATGAAGATTAGCATAGACTTTAGGTTTTTCTTCATTGGTCTTCCAATAGTAGAGAAAAATCAAGTTTTTTATTTGGATTGAAAGGTTTTTGGCGCCAAATATTCTATTTTCAATAACAAATGTTTTTTTATTCCAAATTATCGGTGCCTCACTCTTTTGCTTAGAGTCTTTCTGTCTGTGACATGATCAATGGACTATTTCATCAACCCAAACTACTCAAGGATTATGTAAATGAGCTTGTGATGCCTAAGTCACTCATCCTTTTCTATCATAGATGTTTGAATGCCTATGGCCTAAGTTTAGTCCTAAGAAACCTCGAAAAAGCTAAAAAAAATTCCCCTATTTTTGCCTCAAAAGCACTATAGTCATGAATTGAAAATTTATTTTCAAATGCTCAACCATTTTTAAAAACTTTTTGGTACTTTTTCCTAAAAGGATGTTGAACTACCTTTCCAACGGTATCTTGTCAGTCTTTAGATCATTCTGGATGAGGAAGATATGGTTTTTCAAATTAAGGCTATTTAGAACCCTTGAATTAATAATTTGCATTCTATTTAGGCTATTGCAGCCCATCTGATGAATTTTTTTTAATTTTCAAAATATTTTTCATAAAGGTATCATGAAATTTTCTTTCTAAAAAGGCATTTTTCATGATTTAATTTTTCTATACAAGCTAGAAATGATTTTTCACAGTTTGTCACACCTTTTTGCCTACACATGCTATCAGTGTTGAACTGGACCAACTTTAAACATTATTTCCACCTTGAAGATGATCTTCTGGGATTTTTAGAATATTTTCACACTAATCCTTATTAAGTCACCTTTCCAATGGCACCTTACCCGCCCCTAGAAACTCTAAATTTGCCCAAAATAAAATCGAATAAAGGGATAGTGCAATGTTGTCCCCTATTTTTAGCATTAGTAAAAATCAATTGATTTTCTCTGAACCCCACTCTACGGCATTTAGATGCCCCATATAATCCCAATTAGTCATTTCAAGTTAAAATATGTATGCCAACCTCATAGGTATAAATCAAGGCATGAGCAATTTTTGTCATGTCATCTCTATTTTTATCAAGTGTTTTCTAATATAAAATCACCTATTTTATCAATAATTTATCAAAAATGTCATTTTGTCAAGAAATCACTGAACCTTTGTCAAGATAAATCCTTAGAGCTCATCTTTCTAAAATCATTAAAGTTTTCATCTATGTGGATACTCTAACCTCATCTTCCAATGGGATACTCCAGCCCCACTTTTGCAAATGCAATTCAACTTTCAAAAACAAATTATTAGGTTTGCACTCATACTAGAGACATATCGAGAGTTTGTTACAGTCATGAGTAAGCATCGATCCCTTTCACGATGCCTAGCGATTGGCACCTTATTAATTATGTGCTAACTTAAAATTTTATTGTAATTCGATTTCAATATCTAATATTTAATTATGATTCTCATTTATCAAAATAAAAGTTTTATGAAACAAATTTATTATTTCATTTAAGGAAATCAGGTTTTTAATATTTTTAAAAATTAACAAAAATCTTTTGATCTTATCGGAAAACTAGAAGAACATGAAAGTTTTTATCATTCTCTTTCATACCCAACTAGAGAGCCTAAGGAATATGAAAGGCTTTTTAAAAAATCAAAATATCTTTGGCACCTCATTAGAGAACTAGAGGAATGCAAATTTTTTTTAATTCATAAAAATCATAATTTTTCTTGCTTTTAAAAGGATATCTTATTATTAAAATAATCCATATAACCCTTCTTATATGCTGGGAGTAATTCAATGTGCCACTTTAACATCAAAAACAATGCCTTGATTTTCTAAAAATTTTAATTGTATAATAAATAATAAAATTCTTAACCTAAGGCCCAGATTTGGTCGAATAGACCAAAATATTCCCTTAAGTATACCATCTACATGGAAGTATCCTGGTGACCTAAATGACTCAGTTCTAAGGTCAACCATTAAAATGTCCCTAAGATATACATTCAATGTGAAATTATCTTCGTAACCTAAAGGACTCAATATTATCATAAAAAAATGAATCTATTCCTACTATGCACCTTCGACATAGAAGTATCTCGGTGATCACATAGGCTTGTTTCCAACGTAAATTACTAAAATGTCCTTAGGGTTTACCTTAAACGTTAAAGTATCCTGGTAACACAAAATAACTTTATGTTATCATAAAAAGATAAACCTATCCCTTTTATGCACCTTCAACATATAAGTATCTAAGTGATCATAAAAGGCTTTATTTTAAGGTAAATTATTAAAATACCCTTAAGGTATACCTTTGACAAAGAAATATCCTAGTGACCCTAAAGAACACAATAATGATAACAAATGATAATTTTACCCTAAATGGCTAACTTAGATATCAACATGACCTAAATGCAAAAATTGCTAATAGGTCCCTAAAATTTTTTAAAATTACATTTTTACCCTAATAGAGAATAAGAAGAATATGAAAGGTTTTAATATTTTCTACACCCCATCAGAGGATCAAAAAATGCTAGAAATATTCTTAAAATGTGAAAAATATCCCATCAAAATATCCCATTAACCCTACATGCAAGGTTTTAGAAAAAAGATTCCAAACTCTTTTTAACATTTTAATTTAGTTCCTAAATAAAACAAAATACAAAATCACATATCAAACATGTCAAAATCAACAATAACAATATACCAAAAAACACAAAGACTATTTAACCAATTACCTTTGGCCTTTGAACCATTTTTTCAAGTTTTGCAAATAAGTCCTTAAACTTTTTAAAATCACAAAAAAGCCCTTAAAATTCTAAAATACATGAAATACATTTGAAAATGTTAAAACTGCATCAAAAACACCTTTAAAGGTAGATAACGCATTCAGGCATGCATATGTAGCCTTTATAAAAATTTTACTTTTTGCAATTTAGTATTTGCGTGATTTAAAGATTACAAAACAACACAAAACATACCAAAATCAACATGAAACAACATGCCAAAATTCACATGATCAACTTGGCCAAGTACCTATAGCCTTAAAGTAATTTTTTTAATTTTTGCAAATAGGCCTTTGAATTTCTTAAAATTCTAAAATGGCCTTAGAAAGGTTGGAAATGCATGAAATATATTTTAACATGTTAAAAATACACAAAATACAACCCCAAGGGTATATGAAGCTCTTAAACAAGCTTGGATGACCTTGAAATAATTTTTTTGATTTTTGCAAATTAGTCCCTAAACTTTGCATGATTACAAAATAGGAAAGGAATCAAAACATCACAAAATCACCCATATTATTTTCAATGAGACATGGAAATAACCTTTCAAGGCCTTTAAAATTTTGGGAAAATTATTTTTAGGCCCTACAAGTTTTAAATATTACAAAACAGTCCAAAATATCATAAATCAAGCATAAAAAATTATTCAAGAACTCCAATCATTTTTTGCCTACATGAAAAACAACCATAAATAGTTTTTCTCATCATATATTTTCATGAATGTCAAAATGCATATATGTCATGATTTTTACCATGCTTAAATATGTATAAAATCATGATAACTAATGAACATATCAACATAAAGCAGTATAAAAATATCAAGAAAAATAACAAAAAATACATACATATCATGACTATCAACAAACACAAATTATCTTGATCACAATTAACATATTACTAACAACAATTAAATAAACCAAAAAATCAAAAAACTTCATTCATAGCCGTCATACTCGACCTTTCAACATAGATTAAAATCCCTGGGCACAAGCATGATTTTTGCTCACTAAAAGGAAGAAAAATAAATAAAAGCAATGAAAACTAATAATTTTCCAATTATTTTACCTTGAAAGTGTAGAAAATAAGTGAAAATTTTAATTTTCTTTTGTAATTTTTGTGTTCTTGTTAGAAAACCATTAACCCCCCACTAGAAGCATTTTTCCCCTTATTTATAAGGGAAGGAAGTTGGCTAAGGGGTGGAGAAACCTTTCTGGCCAAATACTTTTAGGATTTTTGCCAATTTTCTTTTATTTTATATTAATTTGTTATTTTTTTTTTTGCAGTTTTTTAGGCTATATCAAGGTTTAATTAATTAATTTATCTTAGTCAGAAAGCCTAATTTGTGCTAAGGGTAGGTTCTATGATAGCTTAGGATAATATTAATCTAATATATAGCTAAAATGCAACTAAATTGGTTAAGGAAAATTCAAATTCCAACCAAATTGATTCATGCAGCTAAATCACTAAATTCCATAATTAAAATAAATATAAAAAATTTTAAGATTGAAAAAAACTAAAAAATAGAGTTATAATTACAAATTTTATGAAAAAAGAATTAAAAGTACTAAACTGCAAGAAATTAAAAGTTATAAATTAATAAATTTATTTACTAATTTAAACATGTGAAAAGCCCAACTAAATATTCATATGAAATTTTTGAGTCCAAAAAGAATTAATAAAAATTTTGGAAAGAGAAAAGTTATTCGGCTTTATCGTAAACTTAAAGTGGTCCTAATTAGGCCTCATTGCAACAATCAAGAAATAGGCTTGTTGGGCTTATAGATAATGAAAATGGCTTCGCGAAGAACCAAAAAAGGGCTCGACAAGTTTGTTAGGCATGTTGAAAAGTTAATGAGCTTGTTAGGCCAATTAGCAAAATTTATAATTTTTAAGTCCATTAAAGAAATTTGGCCCAAAAATAATAAAATTAAATAAAATTAAAATTTTCTTGTAAAAATTCCAAGTGTTAAAACTCTAAAAGGAATATTTTAAGAAATTTTATATGAAAGAAAAAGACAATAAAAAATTCTAAACTTGTAAAATTTTAAGAGAAAATTCCTTATAGAAGAAAATTGATTTTTGAAAGAAAATTGAAAAACCCAAAAAATAGATTAGAGTTTTAAAAACTAAAATAATATGAATTTAATGCAAATATGTAGGGAATTTTAAAAAAATTCTAAACTTAGAAAAATCCTACCAAAATATTTATGAGGTAGAAAATATGTATTTTTGAAATGAGAAAATTTCAAAAATATGTTCAAATTTCATAAAAATGGATCCAACTCAACACATCAAAATATTAGTTTATAATAATAATAAAGATAAAAACTGGAAATTAGGAACAAATTTTACCGAAAAATTTCATGAGCATGACACTCACGATATAGTGAAAAAGTCAAATTGAATGAATAAATTTGACAATTTGACACCTCGTGATATAAAATGCCAATACGAATCTTTTATTATTTTATTTTTTCAGGGTGAGTATCAACATAAATACTACATAGATATTCACTAAAATTTAAGATGATCAACTCTCAAACTTTCACAAAAAAATCTCAAAAAATTCTTAAAAATGAGAAATTTGACCATAACATCATATGCAAAAATAAATTACAAATCTCAAAAGATTAAATTTAAATACTAATTTTTTTTACTTTAATACTCATCTATTTTATGTGAGATTTGTTCTTTATGACCCTTGAAACTACACTTTCTCTTTTATGCGCACGTGCAACCATTTAAGCATGACTAAAAGGGTCTTGAAAATGTTTAGTCCATCTAAAGGAATTCTAGCCTTATTGGGTAGCCATTAGGTTTTGGATCTCAAGCATTTTAACTCCATTGGGGAAGGCCTAGAAAAATTAAGTGTCTTTAGTTGCCCATCTTTGGTCATTGCTAAGGATCATGAATAGGCAAAGACTAAATAGACATAATTTTGTTCGGGCCATAATAAGCCTTTCTACAAAAAAGTTTTTTTAACCTCTACATTGAGCTTTTACATTTAAGTGCCAATTTTGATATAACTAAGGCCATTATCTACTTTTAGGCTTATAATATTCTTTACTGCCAATATCGTAAGGACTGAGCCATGGATTTTTAAATTCTTTAGTGCCAATTTCATATGGACTGAGCCATCGAAGACTAAGTGATCAACTACTTTTGGGCTTTCAAATTTTTGGTGCCAAATTTGTAGGGATTAAGCCATCAGCTACTTTAGTGCTAATTTCATAAGGACTAAGCCATCAGCTACTTTTGGGCTTTCAAATTCTTTAGTGTCAGTTTTTAAGGAACTAAACCATTAGCGACTTTTGGGCTTTCAAATTTTTTAGTGCCAATTTTGTAGGGATTAAGCCATTTGCTACTTTTAAGGTTTTATACAAGTCAACTTCATTGGCTTTTTACCAAACAAAGAGAACTTAAAAAAATTCCCTCGATCCTTTTCCTTAATTGAATGAAGTCAACTTAAATCATATTTTGCCTACCTTTCACAGCATCAAATGAAAAAGACATATAACTCAAAAACTCTGCCTACCTTTCATGAGATTGAATAAAATTGACTTAAATCCTACTTTAACTACCATTCAAATGAAGAAGTATCTAACTCAAAAACTTTATGTACCTTTCATAGGATCAAACAAAATTGATTTGTATCCTACTTTACCTACCTTTCATAGGATTACATAAAGATTACATCTAACTCAAAAACTCTGCCAACCCTTTACAAGATCAATTAAAGTTGGCTTAGATCTTACTTTAACTATCTTTCATAGGATCAAACAAAAAAGATATAAATTTCATATATCATAAAGATTCCTGTATGTCGATAAGGCCTCATCAATCTAAACCTTCTTATTACCAATTTCTTTTCTTCTTGATAGCTCGCTGTTAAAGGTTAAAAGGTGACTTAATGTTTGCCCTTAAAATCCTTCTTCTAACCTTGATTTCAAATATTTAAGAATTATTCAATTTTTCTTTAAAAGTCACTAATATCAAATTAGTGTTTACTGATTCATGGATATAGCTTTATGCTATTGAATAAGGGTTAGCATTTCATTGCTTAAGGCATATTTCTATTAAAATCATGAAGGTATCATGCTTCACCTAAATTTTAGGATTTATGAAATGACATTACCTTTTCATTCTAACCTAGAAAAGAATCTACTTGATCAATAACTATGAAAATTATAGAATAATTTTAACCATGAATTTTCCAATACTAATGAATATGAACCTACCATCTTCATCCTTTAATATTAAAGTATTCTTGTAATTTATGATCACCTTCTGGGACATCTTTGAATGAAATGAAG
The DNA here is from genome assembly GCA_038382025.1 of Adansonia gregorii. Classification (NCBI taxonomy): domain Eukaryota; kingdom Viridiplantae; phylum Streptophyta; class Magnoliopsida; order Malvales; family Malvaceae; genus Adansonia; species Adansonia gregorii. The sequence goes on from JBBYHO010074172.1 coordinate 177,617, forward strand.
AAATGGATTTATAGGCACAAATAGGGTGGTACTACTATAATTTGTCTAAAAAAATTGATAAAACAAGGTCCAGGTTTTTAAAACTACATTTAGGTGGACGTTCTTTTTATAGGAATTCATTGAAAGGCAAACAATTAAGTTATAACATCCTTTTAATCTTCAAATACAATAGCTCAACAAGCGTTAAACTAATACTAGTACACACTAAGTCTCAAGGGGTTAATTTGAAAGGCCTTTGAAAAGCATCAATTCCTAAGATTAGGACAAAAATTTTGGAAGATTATTTTGAATCAAATAAATATTAAGGCATTGGACTTAACTATTCGCTAAAGTCATGAAAATTCTAGAAGTTTGGAATCAGTTATAGATCAACATAGAAGAATTTTTTTTCTTCTATGGCTACCTTTATTGTTTAAAAGTAACTCCAAAGCCTTTAAGTTTGTTCAATACTGCCTTTTTCAAGTTTTCACCCTAGATCTTTCCTTTTTTTCATTTTTAATTGCACCATCATATTTTTAAGGACTCCAAAATCAGCCAAAAGTGGAATTTTCTAAGAATTTTCCAAGAATGACTTGACAGCTCAAATAGCTATGTTTGATCAGAATAGACTTTACAGGTATGTAATGTAGGCCATGGTTCATGGTTTAGAAAGAAAAGGATAAATAAGCCCAAATAATTCAAGGATTATTTCCTTTTAAAAGGATTCCCATGTAGCACATTTTCACTTCTAAAAGAACTCAAACTTTGAAATTTCTTCATTTTTTACTTTGAAGGAACTTGAAATCTAAACTTTGTTCATTCTTTATTTTAAAAAAACTTGATGAGCTTTCTTCATCCTTCACTTTAAAGGAACTTGAACTTTGAGCATTCCTTAATCTTCATTTTGAAAGAACTTGAGAATTAAAGTTTCTTCATTCTTCAAAATTTACATTATGACAACTGACTTGTTCTTTTTACAATGAAATTGAACTCTTCTGATCTTTGAAGCATTGCTCATTTGCCCTTCCAATGTGGAGGGTGATCTTCGATTAGGATTTAAAGAAAAAAATCATTTGTCAGGCTTAATGGGGACAGCAAAGGGAATGATTTTTTTTATATTTACGAGAGCATAAAAAAAGAAGGCCATTTTTTATTTCAAACAAAGCTATTTTTATTGACAAGCATTTTCCAATAAAAAAGGATAAGTTTTCTCCTAAAATCATTTTAAGTACCTCAATAACATGATGTTGCACTCAATATCTAAAATTTTTTCTATTCTTAGGCTTAAGATATGCCCTTGAAATTATCAACTTTATAACCACCAATGAATTCTAATTCTAGTTGAGCCTTTAAAATAGAAATCAAATTAGCATGGAAAAATTTTGAATCTTAAATCTTATTTATCAGACATTGAATTGAAAAGGTTTTGTCCAAAGAAAATATTATTTTTGGCTCATGTTTATTCTCATTCTTTTTGAATTAAGGATTTGGAAGAGTGTCATAAAAATTATGGTAAGAGGTTATCCAAATAAGGAATTTTGTGATTACTATCATTACTTAAATTATCATCATTTGAATCCTTTAGGAGTATAACTTGTTTGTTCAGTCCTCGAAGAGTCGAAAAAAGAACATTTTGGTGCAAACATATAACTAGATGTCTAAGATAATCATTTAAATAGAGGTAGAGGGCCTTTCTGAAAGAGCTTAATGTAATGGTGACTAGCTATCCAAATCAAAGATCTTTGGCATGTCCTCGTTACCCTAAATATTGGAATCATTATTAGCATACGTCATTATTTGTGATAGAAAGAATAATGCTTATTTATTCATAAACCAAAATTCATAGTTTTTGAACAAAAAGGTATAGAGTTTTAGAGTCAAAATAGAAACTTCCCTTGATTCGTATACAACTATAAGATTAATGACCCCTGGGCCAATTGTCCTTGATAGGTAGCCACTAGATCTTGAAATTTTATGAAGTTAGTATTCTTAAGAAGTTGTACGTTACTCTTTAAAAGCATAGTAGTTCTCAGTGGAATAACTTTCCACTCCTTGGTGATGCTCCCATCTATACTCGGATTGTACCATTTCAAATAGAGAGGTCTCTTAGGCTTTACTAAGATAGTAGAGATCATATTTTTTTGAATGAGCAAAAGGAAGAGTTTGGTAGGATAGGATACACCATCCTTTTTGTTTTATGCTTTTAAGAATCGCTTGAACTATCTCTTGGGTCTTCTTACATTTTAGAAATCTGCATCAAAAAATTAAAGGGTTGCAAGGTACAGGGATAAACCAATTAAGGTTGCTAGGCGATAAAAAAATATAAGCGAGGACACAGTCTAAATGGATTTCCTTGTTTTCTCAACACACTATGATTTCGATATCCATCAGTCATGACTTGTTGATATTTATTGACAGGATCACTTTCCTAATCACAAGTATGCCACTTGGCTAGTGTCTATGATTTTTCTTATTTTTATGCCATGTTCAATTCTTTCTAAAACAAATAAAATATCTATGAACTCAAAGAACACATTTTTGACCAATTGTTATAATACAAAGTGGCAAAGTATATACAAAGTAGGCATGCATTTCTCTTTTAGTGAATGGTGGTTGGATGCACGAGGCTACGTCTTTACATTTACAAGCATTTTTTATACCTCTCGTTATGATTCTTTCTCATGTTTTAAGGGGTTTCTCTATCTGAAGCAATTTTCAAACTATGCTTATATTGCTATAAAAATGCTTGAGTGATCTCTTTATGTGCGTAATTAGCCTCTTTCAATTAGAAGTACCATTCTGGAGCTGCCTCAGTCGAGCTTTCAGGAAAAATATGAATAGGCAATTTCTTATCTTTGGTATATCTACCCATTTTATGGCAATATGTCATCAAATGTGCTTTGGGACTTATAAATCCACTATATTTTTTGAACTTCAAAATTCTTTGGTAGGATATTAGATCTAGCACTAGACTAAGATAATCAATATTAACACCATTATAAAGCCTAGATCCTTTGTGGCCTTTAACTTTCTTTCTAGAAGTTGTAACTTTTCTTTTTTCATTTCTATTTTAGCTAGCTTTTCACCTTTTCGTTCATGCCTTTCTTTTTTTATTCCAAGTCAGGAACAGCTGACTCTTCTTATGCAGCAATGGTATTTGCATTTGCCCCTTAAGGAAAAGCATTAAGGTTAATATAAATGGTTATGGTGGATTAGTTGCAAGCACATTTTGTTGTATATTTTGGGTATCTACCATTTGTATATATTGAATACTGTCTGATACTCTTTCTACTTACACTTCTCTAGATGTCCCTACAAGAGTGTTGGTATGATATGTAACTATTGTAAATTCCTTTCTTCAAGGCTTTGCTTTTGCATAGACTTTCCCTTTATTTTTTTTCATTTTTTTTACTTGAGTGATTTGAAGTCTTAAGAGCTTTGATTTCTCTTTTTTATTTTAGATCTACTCAAACTCGACTTTTTAAGTAGTGTCTCTTTTTTTATCTTATGATTCCGTGTTACCTTGAATGGAAAAAAATAAAAAATAAACCTAAATTAGTTTGTGTGAATATGTCTTATCAGCATCAATCTTTATCATCATCCATGCATATTTATCAATGGATGAAAAATGGATGCATGTATGAATGAACGACCGAATGAATGAATGAATAAGTGAATGAATTGGCCAATATTTGATCAAACAAATTAGGTGCCAAGCAGTTGGCTAAGTAGGGGTAAGAATTTAAGGAATTTGAGTTATTGTTCAACACCATTGTTTTTTACCAACCAAAACTTTCTTATTTATTTATTCATTGTTGATGTATAAAACCACATTTACAAGATTTAAATGAAAAAGTAACAAAATGACTATTCATGCTAAATATTTCATTTTTTCAACTATGTTAGTGCTTCTAGGGAATCCATGCTAGTCTTAATCATTATTTTTGAATCCTAAATTTATAAAGCCCACCAAGTAATGAGAAGGTTATCTTCATGATCACTTTATTGCCCCTTAGCACTTCACTGCTCTTAGCCAAAAGGTTTAATTCTTGAATTACCATAGAAACTTGGCCTTCTTCCCTTCGACACTCAACATTACTAATTGGATGAATTCCTTAACTTTGTATTTCAACTAGAGGTAGTATTTTGTTGAGTGACCTCAATTGCCAGAGTGATAGTCACACTACTCATTGGCATTGTAATCGCTTGGGTGTGGAGGTTTCAAAATTTTCATCCATAAAGGCACCAAAAAATGGTTTCAAATAAACTATGGTAGCAATTCAGCATAGAGGATGGTAATCAGATTAAACTAGTTCTGGTCTTAATCATTTTCCCACATAGGTTTAAAAATAATTTGGTACTGAATTTCTTCGAACCATTTTCTATTCTTAACCTTAACGGTCTAGCTTCTATAAGGCTTTTTACCTTGTTTTTAAATTGAATGCAATCCTCAATTGTGTCCTCGAACTCTAGCATATGCTCATAATAGGCCTAAGGATTATACCCTTTTGTATATGGGATTTTGGGGTTTTAACATGAACAGGTGTGACTAGTTGATTTTAGAGCAAATAAAGGTACATATCTTTATACGTTAGTAGGATTAAGTTAAATCACAATTTTTTTATTTTGTTGTGATTTCTTGCACGTACTAGAGCCTAAGGGCGATTAGTGAGTGATAAAATGTTGATAAAGGTTTGGTTTAATCTGCAATGATGAAAGATTAGGCATATTCTTTTTATTTACTGAATTGGCCATGGATCAAAATCCTCACCTAGCTATATGTTTAATTAGCTTTTGGGTTGGTGTTCATAATAGGATAGATTAAGGGTGACAGTGATAGTGACTCAGAGGACAATCCATTCTGCTTTGATTCTAGTCCCTCATTTTTTCTATCAGCACTGAAAGTTGTCCTTTTATTTTTGGCACATCTTATTTAACTTCCTTAATAGTTTTTCCCAAAGTACTAACTCATGCTTCAAACAGAGTCATCAGGGTGATGCCTAATTGACCTAATATAGATGTTGTAGCTTTTCTTGTAAACTCCCTTTCAAGAATGTCGGTAGTTATTTCAAACAATTTTGCAAGCGGTCCTTTCATTCCACGAATCGATAGTTATAACTTGCTGATTCATGCTTATAAATTGTCACCTATGCCTAGTCCTTAAAATGCAATAAATGAAATAAACCTAGCACATCATGGAAATTATGAATGCATAAGCATATAAGCAATTAAATATGTGAACCTTGCAAATGGTAGAAAAAATGATTGAATGAATTTACAAGTATTTATGGGATATAGATGTTGTGCAAGAATTGAAAAGCAAAAATCCTAACACTATTTTCTCTCTTTTCTTTAAGTAGGCCCAAAGGCTTTAAAATTTTGATCAATCAATCTGATTGATTTGATTTCTTTCTTTTTCTCTTCCTTTTTCATTCTTGTTGTTTTTTTTTTTGAAAAGAGAGATTCATGTTCTTTTCTTCTTTCTTTTTTTTTTTTTTCTAACCTAAGAAAGAATCTATGAAATCTATTTTTAGGTCTTATAAATTTTTAATAAAAATTAAATAGAAGTAAAAAAATGCTCTAAGAAAATTTATCATAATACTAAAGAAAAAATAAATCAAATTTATCATGGCAACATAATATACGTTTATTGCTATCAAGAAAATCAAATTATAAGAGTTGGAAGGATAAAAGCATTCCCCTACGTATGCCTAATTTAGTAACTTCTAAAATCGGGTATGGCTCTAACTAGGTGAGGCCCTTATAGTTTATTACATGAACTTCTAGTTAGACACCTAAACAGGTTCTTGAATTGTTCCTTAAGCTTAGAAAGAGCTGACGATGTGCCTATTCCATAACCATTACAGGTTTATGTCAAAAAGTGTTCAATTCGAGTGGAAGTATCTTTTATGCTTGTAAAAAGGCTAACATCTTTAGCAAGCATAGGAATTTATGTTCAATAGGTTTTCCACTGGCACAGATAGAGGCTAACACCTTAGAAGGTAAAGCTACTTCACCTCTACCTAAAATATTGGATAACCTATGCCCCCTCCATATAAAGGAGAATCTAATGCATGCATGTGCACAGTGTGTGTAAGGGAATGAACAAACCTTTTACAACTTGACATTTTCAAAAATTATAAAAATCCTTATCCTAAATGCCCTACAAATAATGCTACAAAAGAAATAGAAGGGGTTAGTAAAAAAATGAACAATATATACTAGAATTTCCATATAAATCAAAGTCAAAATAAAAAAAGGTTAATTTTTGTTTTGAGAATATCAAGAATTATAATTAAATACTAGTTGAAACCAAATCAATCAAAATTTAGTTAACATGTAATTAATTTTAGGCCTAACTTTCTAACCTATCCTTATTAGAGTTGCCAAGCTATGATAATATGGTCACAATACAAATCTTAATCAGCTTAACTTAAAGGTGGGTGTACCCCTTGTTCTTATATATATATATATCTATATATCATTATTCTTTATTTGTAGGGGTCGTATCATTATTATTTTTTTATTTACTCTTGTATCTGGGATTGAGTTGTTGAGATAAATTGTTTACTCGACCTAACCCTAAATAATCATTATAAAATGACCATCTATCTTGGAGTCACCACCAATCTATTTTGGTTAAGTGAGATTGGTCACCTATTAGAGTTTGCCCTTCAAGAGTAACAAAACCTTTAAAAACAAATTCTAAGGTCTGCACTCATAATAGAGATCACATGAAAACATCTGGGAGGCAGTTAGAATAATGAATAAGGAACAATCTCTCTCATGATACCTAACTATTAGTACCTTAATAATTACATGTTAACCTAAAATTTGATTTCATTCGATTTTAATAACTAGTATTTAATTATAATTCTCATTTATCAAAATAAAATTTTTATAAAGCAAATTTATTATTTCGTTTGAGAAAATTGAGTTTCTAATAAATTCAAAAATCAAAATATCTTCCACAACCTATCAAAGAATCGAAAAAATGCAAAAGATTTTATCATTCTCTTTCATAATCCACTAGAGAACCATCGGAATATGAAAAGTTTTTAAAAAACCAAAATATCTTTTTCACCCTATCGAAGAACCAGAGGAATATGAAAAGTTTTATTTTCTAAAATTCATAAAAATCCCAATTTTCTTGCTTTTAAAGAGTATCTTGTTATTAAAATAATTCATAAAACCCCTTTCATATGCTGGGAGAAATTTCACGTGCTACTTTAAGATTAGAGACATTGCCTTGATTTTCTAAAAATTCTAATTTTATAATAAATAATAAAATTGCTTAACCTAAGACCTAGATTTGGTTAAATAGACTAAAATGTCTGCTAAAGTACACCTTCGACATGAAAGCATCTTGGTGACCCTAAAGGACTTGGCTCTAAATTAAGCTATTAAAATGTCCCTAAGGTATACCTTTGACATGAAAGTATTCTGGTAACCTAAAGGACTCAATGTTATCATAACAAAAGGAACCTATTCTTATTGTGCACCTTCGATATAGAAGTATCCTGGTGATCACATAAGACTTGGTTCTAATATAAATTACTAAAATGTCCTTAAGGTTTACCTTCAATGTTAAAGTATCCTGGTAACCCAAAAAAACTTTATATTATCATAAAAGGATGAGCCTATCCCTATTATGTACCTTTGGCATATAAGTATCTTAATCATCATAAAAGACTCAGTTATAGGTTGAATTACTAAAATACCCATAAAATGTACCTTTTATATCGAATATCTCGATGACCCTAAAGACTCGATAATGATAGAAAATGATAATTTTACACTAAATAGGTAACTTAGATGTCAAAAATAACCTAAATGAAAAAATTGCTAACAAGTCCTTAGATTTATTAAAATTGCATTTTGTACCATATTGGAGAACTAGAAGAATACGAAAGCTTGTAATATTTTCTACACCCCACTAGAGGATTAAAAGAATGGTAGAAATATACCTAAAATGTCAAAAATATCTCATCAACCCTGAATGCAAGGTTTTACAAAAAAAATCCTAACTTTTTTAATTTTTCAACTTAATGCCTAAATGAAACAAAATACATAATCACATATTAAACATGTGAAAATCAACAATAAAAAGCATACCAAAAATTACAAGGAATATTCAGCCAAGTACCATTAGCCTTCAAACTATTTTTCCAAGTTTTCTAAATAAGTCCTTAAACTTTTTTAAATTTTCAAAAATGAGTTTTAAAAGTCTAGAAATACATGAGATACATTTAAACATGTTAAAAATGCATAAAAAAGACACCTAAAGGTCCATAAAACATTCAGCCAAGCATATATAGCCTTTAAAAAAAAAATTTTCTTTTTGTACTTTAGTCCCTACATTGTTTAAAGATTACAAAACAACAGCAAAAATTCTAAAATCAACATGAAACACATACCAAAAATTACATGATCAATTTAGCCAAGAGCCTACAGCTCTAAAACAAATTTTTCAATTTTTGCAAATAGGCCTTTAAATTTTTCAAAATTTACAAAAAGGCCTAAAAAAGGTTACAAATGCATGAAATATGTTTCAACATGTTAAAAATGCACAAAACACATCTCCAAGGGTATACAAAGCTCTCAGCCAAGCTTGGATGGCCTTAAAATAAATTTTTTGACTTTTGCAATTTAGTCTCTAAACTTTGCATAATTACAAAATAGGCCACAAAATCATCCATATTATTTTTGACCAAGCATGGAAATACCCTTTTTAGGCCTTTAAAAATTTGGAAAATTATTTTTAATCCCCAAAAAGTTTCGAATATTACAAAATAGTCTAAAATTTGATAAAATCTAGCATGAAATATTATTCAAGGACTCCAATCATTTTTGAACACCATAAAAAACAATCAAATACAGTTTTTTCATCATATATTTTCATGAATGTCAATATATATACATGTCATGATTTTTACCAAGCTTAAATATGCATAAAATCATGATAAATAATGAACATATCAACATAAATCAATATAAAATATTAAGAAAGAACACAAAATATATACATGAAAATAATATCATTTCTATCAACAAACACTGATGAAAGTTAACATATTATTAACAAAAATTAAATAAAACAACAAAATCAAGAAACTTTGTTCATAGCCATCATACTTGGCTCTTCAACATGTATTAAAATCCATGACCATAAGCATGATTTTGGCTCACTAAAAGAAAGAAAATAAATGAAAGTATCAAAACTAAAAATTTTCTAAGTGTTTTTATCTTGAAAGTGTAGAAAATAGGTGAAAATTTTGATTTTCTTTTGCAAATTTTGGTTTTTCTTTTGTTGGAAAACCATTAACCCCCACAAAAGGCATTTATGCCTTTATTTGTAAAGGGAAAAAGTTAGCCAAAAGGTGGTGAAACCCTCTTGGTCGAATGCTTTTAGGAAATCCTACTAACTTTCTTTTATTCTTTTATTAATTTACTTATTAATTATTCTTGTATATTTTTCTAGGGTATATCAAGCTTTAATTAATTAATTTTAACTTAGTCAAAAAGTCTAATATGGGCTAAGGGTAGGTTTCATGATAGCTTAGGATAATATTAATCTAATGTATAGTTAAAATGTAACTAAATTGGTTAAGGAAAAATTAAATTCTAACTAAATTGATTCATTTAACTAATTCACAAAATTTCATAATTAAAATAAACATAAACAAAATTTTGAGAATGAAAAAAATGACAAATAGATTCATAATGAAAAAAATAAACTAGAAGGAATAAATTGCAAGAAATTAAAAATTAATAAATTAATAAATTTATTTGCAAATTTAAACACATAAAAAGCCCAATTAATATTCATATGTTCTTTTTAGGTAAAAAAAGAATTAATAAAAACTTGGGAGTAAGAAAAGTCATTAGACTTTATTGTAAAATTAAAATGAGCTTAATTAGGCCTTGTTGGGCTTGTAGATAACGAAATTGGCTTGGTAGAGAACCAAAATTAGGCTTAACAAGCTTATTGGGCTTGTTGAAGAATTAATGGCTTGTTAGGCCTATTAGCAAAATTTACAATTTTTAAGCTCATCAAAGAAATTTGTCCTTAAAATAATAAAATAAAAATAAAATTTTCTTGTAAAAATTCCAAGTGTTGAACTCTAAAAGGAATTTTATTAAGAAATTTTATGTGTAAGAAAAAGATAATAAAAAATTTCTAAACTTATAAAATTTTACGAGAAAAATATTTTTGGAAGAAAATTAATTTTTGAAAGAAAAATGAAAAACTTATAAAATAAATTAAAGTTTTAAAAACTAAATTAATATGAATTTAATGAAAATATTTAAAGAAGTTTAGAAAATTCTAAACATAGAAAAATCCTACCAAAAATAATTTATAAAGTAAAAAACTTTATATTTTGGAAGCGGAAAAATTTTAAATATATGTGTAAATTTTATAAAAATGAATTTAATTCAACTTAGTAGTCAAAATATTAATCTATAAAAATAAAAAAGATGAAAACTTGAAAATTAGAACTAATTTTACCAAAAAATTTCATGAGCATGACGCTGCAGTATAATGAAAAATTAAATTTTAATGAATAAATTTGACACCTCATGGCATAAAATGCCAATACCAATCTTTTCTTAAATATTTTTTTTATTTTTTTCATGAGTATCGGCATAAATACTATATTGGTATTGATAAAAATATACAACAATCAACTGCCGAATTTCTTGAAAAATCTTTAAGGTTCCTAAAAATAGGAAATTTGATCATAAAATCATATGCTAAACTAAATTTCCAATTTTAAAAAGAATAAATTTTAAATAGTAATTTTTTCCTTGATGCTTGTCATTTTTTATTTGAGATTTCTTCTTCATAACTCTAAACTACACCTATCACATGTGTATGTGGCCATTTAAGCATGATTAAAATGTCTTGAAAATGTTCAATTCACCTAAAGAAAGTCTAGCCCCATCGATTGGTTGCTAAGTTCTTGGCCTCAAATATCTAAGGTCTATTGAGGAAAAGACCCAGACAACACTAGATGTCTACACTTATGAAGCGGAGTTTCATTGCACCTCCATGCAATTGCTTTTCACGTAGGCTTGGATTCATTCTGTAGGGGCAGTTCCTTTCTCGTTGCACCAGAAGTTGAAATTCATTGTAGATGATAAAGCGGTTATCATTAGTCTAGAAGAGGGCATCATTGCTATCATGTTTACTGATGCACCTTATATAGATCATGATAAAGAGATTCTTGATCATTTTTTCATTATTTTAAGTTTACAAATGGCACATGTAGAGGAAGGACTATTGATCATTCAACCTTTTTGTCTTGGAGTACCAGGATGGGATTAAAATTAACCATTGGAAAAATTTGCTTAGCTAGCAAAGGAATAGGAAAGCTTCTACAAGGATTAAGCAGAGCCTTAATGGTGGTTGCTTGGATTAAAAAAATGGTTAGGGTATAAACCGAATACTGCTTGAAAGAAAAGGTTAGCTAAAAGGGCTAAAGATAAAAGAATGGCAAGGATGTTAAGCCTAAAGCAAAAAATGGATAGAAATCCCTCTGCTACTCTTTGGTTGTTCTTCATTTCGCAAGTTATCTAAACTTGGATAAAAAAGCCATGTGAAAGAGGTATTAATTTTGTTAAAGGGGATTTTAAGAGTTTTAATATCTCTATTAACGAAGTCGTAGATCTTGGAGTTAGTTATTCACTTCACCTATAATCTTTAACTATGGAATGATACCAATATCTCTATAGTCTATGAGGCTTTTCGTTGATGAATATTAAGAACTCTATCTTAAATGTTGAGGCCTAACAACGTGAAACATATTCCACAATAGGCTCAATTTATTACGTATTGTTAAATAAAGAACGAGCATGATGCATTTTCATATTTATGTGTCTTTCTTTGATTCTAAGTGCTTTATTTCTTAAATTGATTGATTATCTTTTCTTCAATAAACCAACATTGTTAATACCATAATATATCTTGATTTGTAATGTCTTGATATATATGCACCTAAAGCTTCAATACTTTAACCTTTTTTAGGTATCTTAACAAAAAAGATACAAAAAAAGGGTTGACTAGGGGTCAATTTTGATAAATCATTTCATAAAGATGAAGTGTGTTCTAATGAAAATTTTGAAGACTATTACTTGCCCCTAAATTTTGCGAAACTGATCAAACAAGAGGAGAAACAAATCATACCCCATAAGGAATATCTAAAGATGGTGAATTTGGGAATTAAAAGTTTAAAAGAGAAGTCAAGATTGGGATAATTACCCCTTAAAAGAGTTTAAGGATGTATTTGCTTGGTTATACCAAGATATGCCAGGATTGAATGCATATATAGTAGTGCACAAGCTTTCATTGAAACCCAGGTGTAAATTAGTGCAACAAAAGTTAAAGAAGATGAAGCCAAGTATGATTTTAAAGATAAAAAAAGGTACAAAAGCAAATAGATACTGAATTTTTAAAAGTAGCAAAATATCTCAAATGAGTGGCAATTTTTTGTTACCCCATATAAGGTAAGCCTTAAGGATAATTTTTTGTTACCCCATGTAGGATAATATAGCAAAAAATTTTGTTTTGTTTTCATGGATGGCTTTTCTAGTTATAGCTAGATTAAGATGGTACTAGAGGTTATGGAGCAATTATGTTCGTGACATTGTAGGGTACATTCTATTATAAGGTGATGCCATTTTAAGAATGCTAAGGCAACATATTAAAGAGCATTGGTGACTCTGTTCCATGATATAGTGCATAAAGGGATAAAAATATATATTGATGATATGACTGCCAAGTCTACTAAAGAAAGTGAGCATCTTGGAAACCTTAGAAAATTATTTGAAAAGTTGAAAAAGTTCTAGCTTAGGCTCAATCTGACTAGGTGTACTTTTGGCATTACCTTTAGTAAATTATTAGGCTTTGTGATTAGTGGAAAAGGAATAGAAATTGATCCTACAAAGGTTAAAGCCATTACTGACTTGCCACCACTTTATACACAAAAAGTGATGCGAAGTTTCTTAGATATTGAACTAAATTGCTAGGTTCGTATCCCAGCTCATTAATAAGTATGATATGATATTTTGACTTTTAAAAAAATAAGATCTTGGTGAACGGAATGATGAATGCCAGAAAGTGTTTGAGAAAGTAAAGCATTATCTTTCGAATCCGCTTGTGTTGGTACCATCAGTGCCAAGATGACCATTTATTTGGTATTTGTTAATATTTGAAAGGTCTATGGGTTATGTGCTAGCACAACATGATGAAATAAGGTAAAAAGAGCAGGTGATTTATTACCTCAACAAGAAGTTTACATACCGTGAGGTTAACTACTTGGTGGTGGATCAAAAATGTTATGCCTCGACATGGGCTGCACAAAAGCTTTGATAGCATAGCTCTATCACAATACTAGGTTGATTACAAAGTTATATTTAATTAAATACCTATGTGAATTCTAGCTCTCTCAGGAAAGAATAACAATTTGTAAGTATTGCTTTCAAAATTTGACATAGTGTATATGAATCAAAACATAAAAGGTAGTGCCATAGCCAACTTCTTAACAAATCGAGTTATGGAAGATTATGAGCCATTAAATTTTGATATTTTCAATAAGAATTTGATGTGCATAAGAGAAAAAGATATCACCAAAGGATGAAATTTGGATAGTGTACTTCGATGGTGCTACTAATGCCATAAGGTGTAAGATAGGGGAAATATTGATTTCTCTAACTACAAATAATTATCTTCTTACTGCTAGACTAAATTTTGATTACACTAATAATGAAGCTAAGTATGAACCTTGTGTTATGGGATTCCAAGCTGCCATAGAGCGAAAGTGAAATTTTTTAAGGTCTGTACGGATTTAGCTCTAGTGATACATCGATTTCAGGGTGAATAGAAAACCCATGATAAGAAGTTGGTGCAGTACAAGAAGATGAGTCTTTAACTGGTAAAAGGGTTCAAGAAAATTGATTTTCAACATTTGTCTAGGGAAGATAATTAGATCATTGATGCTTTGGTTACTTTATCTACCATGATAAAAGTGACTGATAAAGCTGAGATGATACCAATAAAGATGAATATTCATGAAGTCCCTACTCATTGTAATAATGTGGATGCCAAACAAATGGTCAACCATGGTATTTTGATATTATATGGTACATTAAAGATTGACAATATCCAGTTCATGTTATTAAAAATGACTGGAGAACTATACAGAGAAAGGCCTTAAATTTCACTCTTGATAGTGAAGTCTAGTAGCAAAAAGTTAAGACCAAGTGCTTTTGAGGTGTGTAGATGCCATTAAAGCTAAAAAGATAATGGAAGAAGTCCATGAAAGGATATATAGAACACACGCTGGTGGACACATGATGGCCAAGTAGTTCATGAGGCTAGGATATTATTGGTTGACCATAGAAGCTGATAGCATAAAATATGCACATAAATGCCATAAGTGCAAAATATAAGCATATAAAGCACATGTTCCTCTATCATAGTTGCACATGAAGACAATGGCCATTTTTAATGTAGGGAATGGATATGATAGGCTTAACTACACGTAAGACATTAAATAGGCATTGCTTCATCTTGGTGGCAATGGATTACTTCACTAAATGGGTCGAAGCTATTTTTTGGGCAAATGTGACAAAGTCTCTGGTATATAAATTTATCAAAAGAGAAATCATATGCATATATGGAATACTAGAAAAAATCATCACTAATAATGCTTCAAATTTGAAAAATAAATGATTAGTGAAGTATGTACACAATTCAGAATCAAGCATCATAATATAACAACATACCACCCAAAAAAGAATTGGGCAATGGAAGTAGCCAACAAGAACATAAAGAAGATTATGTCACAAATAACCAAGATGCATGAAGACTGTCATGGAAAGTTGCCATTTATTTTGCATGCCTATCAAACTTTAGTTTCTACCTTTATAGGTGCTACCCCGTTTTCCTTGGTTTTTGGGATGGAAGTGGTGCTACCAATAGAGGTGGAAATCCTTCCATTATAGGTATTGATAGAAGCTAAATTAGATAAGGCTAAATAGGTTAGATCCCAAAATGAGCAGCTTAACTTTACCAAAGATAAAACATTGTGAGCTATTTGTCATGGGCAGATGTATTAGAAGAGAATTATGAGAGCACATGATAAGAAAGTTCATCCTCAACCATTGCATGAGGGTGAATTGGTGCATAAGAAGATTTTTCCAATTCAAAAAGATGTCTGCAGTAAGAGGACTCTAAATTGGGAAAGCCCTTATATGGTGAAAAGAATATTCTCTAAAGTAACGTTAATATTGGCCAAATGGTTAGGAATGAGTTACTCGCTCTGATAAATTCTGATATAGTGAAAAAAATATTACCTTTGAAGAGATAGTGTAGAGACAAATGCCAAACATTGTTGGATTTATGCAAGGGGCAAATGCCAAGGGTTATTAGGTTTGCAAGACTTCGTGCTAAATGACAAAGTGTTGGGTTCATATGGCTGTTAAGAATTGTTCACTCTTATTTCGGATGACGTCTGTAGACAAACAAAAATGCAGCATAACCTAAAAGAGTTTTTAAAAGAAATTGTTAGAGAGACAAAATAGTTTACATAGCGAAATTTTAAAATGTTTAAATCAAATCACTTTATATAGTGTTTTTATATACAATCAAAACCACTATAATTAGTTACCTCATATGTAGATCTTCAGATGCTTAGATTCATGTCAAAGTTTTAATGAACTAGCCTTCTCTACTATTCTTGAATTCCTAGATGGTAGAGTCTGTGGGCACTCTTTATCTCGATTTACTTCAGGTTTGTACAACTAGATTCTCTTTAATGACCACCATGTCCAATAGATTTAGAGTCATGTAATGTTATGATTAGAAACCCCTTAGTATGGCACCTAATTCTAACCTCAAGCCCTAGGCATATCCCATTTATTTATATTCAGTAACAAGGTAACCCTAATTTAATTTTCAATTAAAATAATTATTTTACTATCTGTATAAAACCCTAGTATGTGGCACTAACCCTAATATAATAGTCCACCAAGTTTCAACCAAGCCCAAATATATCTATATATATTTTGGCCTAATTTATTTTATGGAGTTTAGCCTATTTAATCTGAGTACATAATTAATTATGGTTAAATTATGAATTTTATTTAACCTAATAATTTTTCAATTTTCCAATTCTAATTTGAAATAAAATCATGGCAATTTTATTCGAATAATTACGTATTAATCATCAAAATAAAATTACTATAGTAAAATAACTAATTTTAATCAAAAATAAATAAATAAATGAAATAATTTTCTTTTAGTTTATTTAGAATATGATTTACATTTAATTTATACATAAATATTTACACAATAATTCATAGATATTAAGTTAGTTATATAGATAATTAATTTCCCATATCTATTTAATTTAAATTAAATCATATATTTATTAAAAGATAAATGTAATTAATTTAAATTACTAATTTTTATCTAAATAATTATTTAATCAAATTAAATATATATTTTAAGTAAGTAATAACAAAAATTATCTTTGATTTATTTACTAAAGAAACACCTACACCTGTAAATAAATGTATCACGTGCACCACTTTACCATATTGAGAATCTTCCGACTATGGATATTTTGATCAATAACCATCCATTAAGGAATGACATTGAGCTAGTGGAGGGACCAATTGGACATGTATATTAGACTCCAATAATCTATGTATTAATTATTCCATACCAAATAATTAATCATATAATTATTAATCTTAGAGTCATATTATAAAAACTTGAGACTGCACTCCTAATTATATACTATTTATGTAAGCTTTAGAAATAAACTTTTCATCCAACAACCTTGTCATTTGTGTAATACCCTTATATGATATCCGTGACCAATTAAGGTTAAAAATTTGTTTTACTTACTTGATCACCTTATCTTAAAGTTCCATTATACTTTCTATTTGAAAATAATTGTTCATTACATGTGAACAATTTATTATTTGACAAACCAATGATCGAGGCCTTGTCCATTTTCACTATCTCTTATTATGCCTTTTAAGAGGATGACCTTAGCTCTTTATAAGAGCTATGAGTCCATATTTATAAGTAAAGCTCTCATCGAGTATAAGTTATATACCCAATGAACCGATCTAGTAGCTTACTACTTTAAGATGCTCTAGCCTTCAAAACATTAAAGTACATAAGCTATACACAGAATGAATTACTTGCTTAGGATTGATGTAAATACACAATGTATGTCAAAAGTTAATTAATCCTAGTAAATAGACTTATTAATGGATTAATTGCACTTTGGTCCAATCTAATGTATTACCACCTCTAGGTGATACATCTATGTCTCTACTCAGGAGTCGGCCTGCTCCAGATTGCCAAGATAAGCTACCTCCTCAATTAGATTTAGATGACATAATAGTTTTAACATAAGTTAATTGCTCACATTAACCCCATGGACTATGGACTATGAATTTAGACTACTTACCTTAGAATGTTGTCTTCCCATATATAAAGTCTATTATATGCAATATCTTAATGGTAAAAAACCAAGTACTCAGTGAGCCATATTTGCTTACATTTACTTTAACATGTAAATTAGATGAAAACAAAATAGCAATGATATAATTAAACCTTGAATATATAAACATGAATAATCAATTTAAACAAATGATATACATAAAAATGTCTTTCATCTTTAGGGCATTCTTAACAATCTTCTGCTTGCCCTAAAGGAGTAAATAAGTCATATCTTGAATCCTTATAACCTTGACATGCCTTTCAAAGCCACTAGAGTTTTAACAAAAGTATCAATAATGTTGTCCTCAGACATGATTTTGCAAACTTTAACATCTTCATCCATCACCAGTTCTCTTATAATATGGTACTTTATGTCTATATGTTTTATCCTCTTTTGGTATCTAGATTCCTTAGTATTTGCTATTGCTGCACTATTATCACAATAAAGTGTAATAGGTTTATCCACACTAGGAATTACTTTAAGGTCGCAAAAGAACTTGTGAAGCTAAGTCACTTCCTTAGATCCTTTAGAGGTAGCCACATACTTAACTTCCATTGTGGAGTCAGTCGTACATGTTTTTTTAACATTTTTCCATGTAATGCCATCTACTCCTAAGATATATATACCCCTTGAAGTTGATTTCCTTAAAGCCTAACAAGTTTGGAAGTCTAAAGTTGTGCATCCCATGGATGTTAGGTCCACTCCAAAATATATGAACATATAGTTCCTTATTCTCTTAAGATACTTGAGTACATGCTTTACAACTTGCCAACGCAAATTTCTAGGATTTAAGATATCAACTTACAATACCAACTGCATAATAAATATTTGGACATGTGTAAGGCATACCATATATAAGACTACCCATAGTAAATGTATAAAGGACTTTCTTTATGCATTTTTTTTATGGATGTCTTAAAGCAATCATCAAACCAAAGACTGACTTTTACCATAGAGGGTTGTGAACCTTTCTTAGCATCTTACATTGCATACCTTTTGATAATTTTGTTTATGTATGAAGCTTAGGACAAAGCTATTGTTTTGTTCTTTTGATCTCTAAGAGATGAATGCCTAGAACATAATTAGCTTCCCTTAAATCCTTTTTGTCAAACTATTATGACAACCACTGTTTGATTAATGAAAAGTTCCTTAATTATTCCTAATGAGCAGCAAGTCATTGACGTATAAGAGTAGAAAGACTACTTTACCTTCCTTAATATATTTATAAACATAATGTATATCATTGTTTTGCTTAAATCCAAAGACTTTGATTGCTTGATCAAATCTTTAGGTGCATGAGTGAGAGGCTTGCTTTAATTAATATATAAACCTAAGTAACTTGCAAACTTTTGCTTTCTAGCCTTTTGCTACAAACCCATTGGGTTGCATCTTATAGATGCTTTGGTTAAGATAACCATTTAAGAATGTAGTCTTGAAGTCCATTTGCCAAACCTCATAATCAAAAGCCATAATAACAGAAAGAAAAATGCAAATAAACTTTAGCATTATAGCAAGTAAAATAGATTCATCATAGTTGATGCCAGCCTTTTATGTATATACCTACGCTGCTAGTCTAGCCTTAAAAGTTTCAATTTTCCTTCCAACATTCCTTTTCCTCTTGTAAACCCACTTACACCCTATGGGTTTTACCCTTTAGGAAGGTGAACAAGCTTCCAAGCCATGTTAGATTTCATTGAATTCATCTCAGTGTTCAAAGCCTTTTTCTAGAGCTTTAAATCAACATTTTCATGGCTTTATCATAAGTCATATGGTTATTTTCATGTTCTATGGCCTTAAATAAATAAATTTTGCCATCATACATGAAGAAATTATGTTTCTTCGAAGTCCTCCCACTACGACAAAGCTCCTTAGGTGGTTAATCATTTATTGGAACTTAGAATAGGACCAAGACTAAAATCTATGTCGAAATTTTATCTACTAATAGTTCTTTAAACATCACTTTACTTCGAGATTTAATGTCATCCATGTAACTTTCCTCAAGGAAAGTTGTATGGGTTGAAACAATAACTTCTTGTTCATTCAGTTTATAAAATAGTCCTTTTTTTCCTCTAAGATACCCTACAAACATGAACAATTTTGAACACGATTTTAACTTCTTTCCATCTTTATCTAATATGTGCTGAGCAACCTTATAATCTCATATGTCCAAGGGAAGGTTTCTTGGCCTTTCATAACTCATATGGAGTCTCAGGGGCTAATTTGGTTGAAACTTGGTTTAGAATATAATAGGCTATTTTAAGTGCATATCCTCAAAACAATATCGGTAGCTCTGAATGACTCATCATGGCTTGTACCATAACCAGTAAGGTTTTATTCCTTTCCTTAGTACCATTCTCTTATAAAGTACTTGGTGCAGTCAATTAAGATAAAATCCCATTCTTTACAAAATATCCTAAAAATTTATCATAGAGATATTTACCACTTCAGTCAGATCAAAATGTCTTTATAAGTTTACTCGATTGCTTCTCTATTTCCATACAATACACCTTAAACTTGTTAAAATTTTCACTCTTGTGGTGCATCAAGTACGCATATCCAAACCTTGAGTAGTAATCTATGAATGATACATAGTACTCATACCATCCTTATGCATTGATGTTCATAGGGCATCATATATCGCTCCAAAAAAGTTCTTAGTCACTTTACCTTCAAGACAAGATTCATATTGGGGAAGACGTACCTCCTTTAGAGATTCTAATAGACATCATTCACTAAAATTTGAATCCTTTCTTGGCTAATATGACCAAGTCATAAATGCCAAAGGTATACCTTAATAGAATGAGAAGTTTTTAACCTTTTTAAGTTATTTGTTAATTCAGTGTCAAG
The DNA here is from genome assembly GCA_038382025.1 of Adansonia gregorii. NCBI lineage: Eukaryota > Viridiplantae > Streptophyta > Magnoliopsida > Malvales > Malvaceae > Adansonia > Adansonia gregorii. Next base: position 197,965 of record JBBYHO010074172.1, read on the forward strand.
CAGTAAGTACATCTTTGGTTTGATCAAATACAGATTACTATCATCCATCTAGAATAAAAAAAATCTTGGAATCTTTTCTGGGCTAATATGTCTAAGTCTTAAATACCAAAGGTCCACCCTATTAGAGTGATAAGTTTTTAACCTTTTTAAGTTATTTGTTAATTCAGTGTCAAGGAGTGAATGCATCTTTGATTTGATCAAATACAAATTACAATCCATCCATCAAGAATAGATAAAAGACTTATCTTCAAAAATCACCAAAATTTTACTAAAAAGAACTAAATAAGAATCTTTAACTAAATAAGTAAAAAAATATTGTTTCTCTTAAGAATAAGAACATAAAATTAGTCTTTCAACAAAATAATTCTAAATTCATCAAAATAAAGATATATGTTTCCTACTACTTTAGCTAACACTATGCTTCCACTACCAATTCTCAATGAAAGGCTCTTATTAAGAAGACTTTTTGTTCCCTGAAACCTCTGTAAAGAAACATAAACATGATTAGTGGCTCTAGAATTAATGACCTTAAGTGTCTTTTAAATCTTCAACTAAACAAGCTTCAATATAAGGAAGATCCTTACCTTTCCTACCTTTAGATGCTAGAAATTCCTTGCAAGTCTTCTTAAAGTGACCAAGCTTTCTATAATAAAAGCACTTTGACTTTTTTGGGTCCTTTAGCTTTTTTTTCTTTTTAACTTTAGATGAAAAAGAAATAAAAGACTTAGAAGCCCTTTGTTTCTTTGTGTTTTCTTTTTCTTTTTTTTATTCCTAAAAATAGAATTAGAAGTAACAACCAAAGTTGCCCCTCTCTTAGGTTGGTTGCCATCATTACACATAAGCTTATAGACTTGTAACTCCTTCATGAGCTTAGTGAGAACTAACTCTTTGCTTCTCAAGTTATATGTAACCCAAAAGCCTACAAAATCCCTAAAAAAGATTTTAAACACCATCTCAATCTGGGTGTTATTTCTAACTCAACACCATTTTCAACAACCTCAACATAATATCCCACAAGCATGAGCATATGATCATTTATCGATGTACGTACTTTTGGTTATAGTTTATTAAACTCATAATCATGGACTATCGAGCCAACTTAACTTGGCCTTCAAACATATTCTTCAAGATATCCATGATCTGTTTAGCAGTGACATAGTTCTTATGTTGCTTTTGCAAAACATTTGACATGTTAACTAGCATATAGCAACATGCTATGTCATTAGACTATCTCTAATAAGCGTAAAGTAAAAAACCTAACCGTTAAATGCATCAGTTTGAGGCTGATGTTGGTATGATTCATTAAGTACAAACTTATGTTTCTCGTAACTTAGAATGATCAACAAATTTCTTTTCTAGTCTTTAAAATTTCTCCATTCAATTTATTGCTTGTAAGAATCAAATAAGAGGTGAAATGACATTTTAAACTGAAATAAATAAATATATTCAAAACATTACATTCATGCCTTAACAATATGAAATGTAAATTTTGTAATTAAACATAAATATATATGTTTCTACGCGAAAGAACTTATAATTAAAAATGTAGCATTATAATAATAATTTTCATTGTCTATTACTTTAAGCCACTAAAGGGTGATCATACAGTAAATAGCCATAAATATAGATCCCATCTAATTAACATATGTTACCTGAAATCCTCTAAGATTAAGACCAATATTAATAGCCATTATTCAGCCACCAGTTTAACTATCAGAGAAGAGAGGTTAACATTAAACTAGTCTTGGCTGTACAATTATTGTTTAAAAAACCCGGCCTATGTGTTATTCAAGTCATCAAGGGATGATCTTACATAAAAACATGTTCAAGCATGTTTTCCACATTAAAGATCGAATCTAATATACTGATGGCGATCAATCACCTATCGAGGGGTATTGGTGGCGTGAAACTAAGTAAGGTGTTACCATGCTTTCACATATAGATCAATAATAGAGGCCATAGGTTTTGTTTAAAAACCTTTCCACTTAATATTTTGAAAGACATAAAAGGTTTTTCAATATGTATGATTAATAAGTCTGAGTGGGATTCACCAATTCTATATGACTTGTTATCAAACATATACATACATCTAGCAATAAAACACATAGATAAGAATAAATTTAACCAGCCAAACCATGATCCCATCCTAGAAATTAGAAAAAAAAGTAAGATTACAAAAATTTCATCCAAAGCATACTTTGGGTCTTGAATTTTTGCTTTATCTTCATGTATCAATCTTTTATCCATGTAATTTGTTCATTTATAACCATAAAGTATTTTAAAATAACCATCTTTATATTCTGATAAAAATTTGCATCACCAATAATCTTTTAAAACATCTATCCTTCAACAATAATAGACCCAAGCCCATTGGCCGTGAGAATTCTTGGCAAGTAATGCTTAGAAGAATACTGGAGTTTGAAACCCTATTACTTTCACAGCCCATGCAAGTGTGCGCACTGCACCTGTGGTGCATGCATGCCCAGTGCCTTAGATAAGCTTAGGTCTGCCACCAAGAGTTGTGCCCCATTAACCTTAACAAGGTGTATAACTATATGCAATGGTATGCATGAGCCTAGGTAGGAAAACCCTGTGCACTTTGGTAGAGGATGTGGCACAAGCATGCACACCTACTAATTAAGTTGCACATGCCTGACCATATAGGTAGGCATGCACTTGAGCTCATCCGGAGTGCGCATGCACACCCACTAGCCATACCCCTATGTGACTAAGGCTATACCTGCTGATGCTAGGGTTTATACCTCAGTAGTGGCTCCTTAGCCCCCCATTGTCATTAAGGTTTGCACTCCAATGATAGCTAGGGCTATTAGGGTTCGAACCCTACTAGCCTTTGGTTAATGTTATTGGGCTTTTAGGGTTTTTAAAGTTTTTCTTAATGGGAGTACTTGGGCCTGAGAAATCTACACACCATTAGGTTGTTAAGTCTAGATACAAGCTATTGATTCCAAATAGAAACTATTGGTTTTGGATAGCTTTCTATTTATTAGAAAACAAATAGGTTAATTTAAAAATAATTTACAATCTTCAAATCTTCATCTTTCATGTATGATTTACATAAAAAATTGAAGAAAAATAAAAACAAACCTATGTAGTGACAATAGACCACATTTTATTACAAACTCCATAAAAATACCTAAACACATCAATTATAAAATATAAAGGATCTTGATTTGCAAAAATTAATAAATATATATATCATGATAAACAACATAATAGAAATCCTAGAATGCTAACTCTTTAATAATTAAATTCATACATAACTAAGGAGAATTTTGATTATTAGTTTCATGTACATAACATAATCATGACCTAGCTCTGATACTAATTGCTAAAAAAGCAAAATAGTTTACATGGTGAAATTTTAAAATTTTAAAATTAGATCATTTTATATCATGTTGTTATATACAATAAAACCACCATAATCATTTGCCTAATATGCAGATCTATACATGCCATCCAAGAATTTCTAGATCCATGTGAAAGCTTTAACCAACTAGCATTCTCCACTATTCTCTATTCCCAAATGGTAGAGTGTGTGAGCGCACTTTATCTTGACCTACTTCAAATTTTGTATAGCTTGATTTGTTTTAATAACCATCTTATGCTAATAGGTTTAGAATGGTGTGATATTGTGATTAGAAATCCCTTAGATTGGTGCCAAAGTCTAACCTTAAACCCTAAGCATATGCCTTTTATTTATATTAGGTAACAAGGTAGCCCTAATTTAATGTTTTAATTAAAATAATTATTTTACTACCTCCTTAAAACCCTAATATGCGATGCCAACCTCAATGTAAGAGTCCACCAAGTTTTTGGCCAAGCCTAAATATATCTATATATATATATATATTTTTGGTCCAATTTATTTTATGGAAATTAGCCTGTCCAATGACCTTACCATTTGTGTAATACCCTCATATGATATCCCTGATCAACTTAAGGTTAAAAATCCATTTTACTTACTTGATCACTTTATCTTTGCATTATACTTTTTAAGTGAAAATGATTGTTCACCACGTGTGAACAACTTATCATTTAACAAACAAATGATCAAAGCATTATCCATTTTCACTATCTTGTATAATACCTTTTAAGAGGATAACCTTAACTCTTTATAAGAGCTATGATTTCATACCTATAAGTAAAGCTCTCATCGAGTATAAGTTATCTAACTAACAAACTAGTCTAGTAGTTTACTACTTTGAGATGCTTTAGCTTTTGGAATGTCAAAATATACAAGTTATACATATAAAGTCAATTACTTACTCAAGATTAAGGTAATTGCATAATGAAAAGCCAAAAGTGAATTATCCTAGTAAATGGACTTATTAATGAATTAATTGCTTTTTGGTCTAGTTTAATGTATCACCACCTATAGGCGATACATTTATGTCTCTACTCAAGAGTCGGCTTACTCTAGATAGCTAAGGAAAGCCATATCCCGAATTAGATTTAGATGGCATAATATTCCTAACATAAGTTAATTGCTCACATTAACCCCATAGACTACAAACTATGAATTTAGACTACTTACCTTAGAATGTTTTCTTCCCATATATAAAGTCCACTATATGCAATATTCTAAAGGTATAATCACAAGTAGTCAATAAGCCCTATTTGATTACATTACTTTAACATGTAAATTGAACAAGGTGAAATAACAATAATATAATGAAACCTCGAATATATAAATATGAATAATCAGTTTAAACTAATAAAATACATTAAAATGTCTTTCATCCTGAGGGCATTCCTAATAGAATGCTATGTCTAAACAAGCTAATTTATCAAATGGTATCTCAAAGAGTTTAACCATATTCATTCTCTAAAATTTTAGGATCATATTTCTTAAAAAGATTACCTTTTGAATCTCTTTCTTTGTTAATCTTTCATTAAACCTTTCTATGAAGTTTTAACATTTTTAGGTTAATTAATTATAGAGAGTTTCCAATCATTGAAATGAATTCATGGTGAATTATTTTGATAAAAAAAGCCAATAGTCTATCGGGAAATTGGTATTTATTTCAAATTTTAGTAATTTAAGGCTTGACAATACCTAAGTGAAAAGATTAAATGCTTTGAAAAAAAAAAAGCATGAGAAGAATGAAAGAAAATGGCAGTGAAAGTCATGAGATTTATAGATGATGACAAATCTTGGATGATGTTCCTTAGTTAAAAGAAATGGGCATTTAACGTTTTTCGAGAAGGATGAGAATTAAAGTTTAAGGAGAAAAATGACTACAAAATTACCATGACAAGTGTTTCACTTAAGCAAAGTGGATGCCAAAAAACACTAAAATGAATCTTGTATTGTGATTGAATATTAGCATGAAAGTAGCAACCATGCATATGCATTCATACTACATTAAGGAAGATATCTCCAATAGTATCAGCGTAAATAGGGATCATTCCTAGTGGATGATAGCATAGGTAATATCATTCCATCCTAAAGAGTTAATTCCAAAATAATTGGTACTTGAGGGAGGAAAAAAGTGAAAAAAGTCCAATCTAGTTAGTTGATAGAAAATCAACAAAATCAACACATTGTAAGGAGGTTATGCCATATAGAAAAGAACTTATTCTTTTATTTGCTTCACTTGGTTATGTGGAAAAAGTGTAGTAAGGGTTTGAATTAGCTTTATTTGATTAAGAAAAAGTCAGATGGAGTTTTTCCTTTGTTAGTTTCACTTGGTTAGGCAGAAGATCAATAAAGTTGTTCCCTTTTTCATTTGATTATGTGAAAGGTTGATAAAGTAGTTTTTGTGCTAGCTCTATCCAATTCAGTAGAAAATGGATAAAGATTTTTTTTGTCAACTTCACTCGATTAAGCCAAAGACTGGTGGAGTTTGTAATGCCTTCATGCACTTTATTTAACTAAGCAAAAAGTTAATAAAGTTAGTTTTCATTTTTATATTTTTCATTTGATTAGGCAGAAGATCAGTAAAGTAGGTTTTTGAGTCATGTCCTTTTTGGTTAGCAATGTGTAAGTTCATTAAAGTAGGCATTATGTACAAGTTTACTCTATTTAGTTATATGGAAAACTAATAGAGCTGGCAACCCTAAGTCCTTTTCATTTGGTTAAGCAAAAAAAAAAGGAAATAAGCATCATATCAATCCGCTTTATTCAATTATGAAGAAAGCCAATAGAGTAGGCATTTTTCATTTTCTTGTTAAATCCAATCTGTTTAGTTAGGTAAAAAACCAACAGAATTGGCATCTCATCGATTAAGTGAAAGATTGGTGAGGATTAACATTTATTTTCATTAGCATAGTTAGTTAAGATATTGCACATGTAAAACAAAAAAACTATTTACAAAAAAGCTTATTAGGTCCTAGACAAAATCATGTCTATTTATTGTTTACCTTGTTCATGAGTTCTTAACAAAACCAAAGAGGGGCAACTCTAAACATTCTATTTTCTTTAGGACTCTAATTAACTTTTTCCTGTTTAAAAGGTTAAATGGAATTATTTTAATATCTATTCATTCAAATGATTTATAGATGATAGAAAGATCTACGTGAGGTTTCTGTCTGTTTCCATAAGCTTAGTCTAATGTAATAAGGTATTTGAGCTCAGTTGTCCAATTTAGAGGGTAGGGGGAAAAACGAGACTCGAGTCCCAAAAATACAAGAATGTCAAACATTGAAAAGGATATGTATCTTAAAGTGATAAGAGTGTTTACTGAGGTTATTTAGATGAAAAAGAGACTTGTTTTAAAAGTCAATCTTAAGTTAACAAAGTGGCAAAAGTCAATTGTAGGCAAAGTTAACTATAAAAAGTCAAGCTTGAGCCCAAGTTAGATTTTGAAATTGTAAGAGTTTTACAACTCGGATTTCAGAATTGATTACATCAAAATGAAATTGAACATGGACTTTAGGTCAAGAAGGTGTAATCAAGATGGAGTCATGAAAGGACATTAGGAATTTAGAGTGCCGAGATTTCCTGAGGGTTTAATCTGAGAGATCATAGATAGGAAATTTTAGCATTTTTTAAAGAAATTCATTAGGACATATTTTTACTATAGGATAGAACATTCAACTGTACTTTTACATAAACAAATCATGATCAATTGAATGGAATGAAAACTGTACATGGATTAATATAGAATTAAGCTTTAGCTAAATTCAACATGTGATAAATATGCAAATTTTGTTCATCTCTTCATTAATGGCATCAATGTAATTTCCAAAAAAATTATTTTGGAGGTTAGTGATTAAGCTAAGATCACCCTAGGGAGATTAAGCTTAATTCACCAACTTCAAGGCCATAAATAAGGTAAGTAGCCATATTTTCACAACTTCTAAATACTTAGCAAACTTTAAAAAATTTAGAATATTCTTTTTCCTATCAAGCTTTCATCATCTTTGGATGGAAAATCTAGCTTGGAGCAGGTATAATCTCTAACTTTTCTCTTTAATTTCATTTCAATTTCCTAATTTTAATGATCAATTCACACTTTTTCAAGCTTGTATAAGTTTTAGCCAGGCTTGTTTCAACGTTTTAATGTTCAACCTTGATTATTCATGATGATATTGAATACTGATCTTGATTTAAGCTATTATTTACTTGATTTCTTATTATTTGAAGCAAGATCTTTTGATTAATTGTTAAAATCTAACTTAAGTCATGATTAATAAACTAAACCTAGTGTTCGAACATGAGATCTCTTTAGGATTAGGGTTTAACAACTTAATTTCTTAGTAATTTAATGATATTTGTTTAAATGAATTAGGATTTGATGACATTAAGTTGAAATCTTGAAATTTAGATGATGAAATCATGTTTATCTAGCCTGTTAATGTGTTCGAACATGAGAAAATTGAGAGAGCTTAGTATGCTAGCTTATATTTGTTGGATCTTGAGCTTAATTGATTTAATTCTACATGATCTTGCTAATTTCAACTAGTTTGAACTGATTTGAACTAAAACCTAGTTGATTAAAACTTGGATATGATGCAAAATGATGAAATTCTAGGTTCTTGAACTAGGTGAACCATTCAAACAAGCTAGAATATCTTCTTCTACATTCAGCCATGGTGTATTCCTAGTGAACTTGAGTGGGTTCTAAATAAATAGTGCTTAATAGATGAAATTTAGATGAATCAAGTTGAGTTGAACTAGGGTAAGCTAAAATTTATGCTTAATTAAGTGAATTTATAAGCTTACTTATTTAATTGTAGAGCTTAAATGAAAGCATGTTTTGATTGTTAATAATGTTGATTGAATTGAATCCGAGCTTGTTTTCTTGTGCTTGATTGTTAATTAATAAGGATCCGATAAGAAATTGATGGTTAAATGAGTATGTAGATACAACTAAAGTGGAATTTTTATGGTTAGGATAGGTTTTATGGATGATTAGTTGTTAGAACCATAGATTAGTATTCTGTGTTTGATAATTGCATATTAAGGTGCTTAGGTTGTGTAAAAACCTTGTTCTTTTAAAACATCCCCTCAAGGCAAGCTTGGTTCACTTAATCAATAGATGAATCAAGGTTTGGTTTTGTTTAATAAGCCCTTTAATGTGTAATTTGGGGATACTAAATAAAATAACTTGAATTAAAGCTAATTTGGAGCAAATAAATTTTTTTAAGTGTTTAAATATGCTTGGATGAGTCTAAACTTGATCAACCTTAATATGAGTAACTAGGTGTTGTTTAGAATAGTCAAATTATGTTGTTTTGTGTAACTTAGGTGTTGGTTTTAGCACATGTGAGTGGTATTGATGTGCCTCTCAATTGTTAAGAATAAATAATAGTGAACAAAAACGATAAAAGTAGAGACATTCACATGACTTTGAAGCATATTGCCAATGTCGTAAGACATATTCTAAGTTTTGGCACTTAGAAGTCTTTGTTGTTTCTTTATATATGACATTTGTAGATTATATTTGGCCTCGTTGCTAGACATCCGAATGTTCGAAAACATGTTTTAAAAATGTGACACAAGGGTTTGTGATCACAAGCTGCATGAGAGCTACTACCACAGTCTAGCATGGTAGTATTATAATTTTGATTAAGTTGTAGGCCTTACAATTTTTTTAGTATCTTTCCTATAATCCTTATTCATTGGGCTACATGATAAGTTATTGTAACGTTCAATTTTGTGATCAGACAAATATAGTAAAATCTCAAAACATAAGCTATTTGTATGGCTCGATTTAAGTGGTTGATCAGTATTACAAATTATTTTTTATAAGGATAATCATTTTTGTGTATTTTTCTCATATTTTTAGATAAAAGTAAAAGGATTAAGCTTTTCAAGCATGTACGGTTATATGCTAGGCATTCTGGATGAATCAACAAGAAATTTTGAAAAATAGGATCGTTGAACATATAGTTAAATGCAATAGTGTCCAATTAAAAAATTTATGTGATTTTCTAGTATTTTTTAAATATTTTTAAGTTAAAAGTATTATGAGTAAGCATTCATAGAATTTGGTTTGGTGATTTTATGTGATATGAATGATCCAAAATAAATTCAAAAAGTTGAAAAGTCAAATCTATCCCTATTTCAATTCCCTTCGAGTTTAGTGCCTACTATTCTAGGGCACTCGGATGCCTCAGAATTGATTCTGCAAGTCATGTTTTGTGTGTGCATAGATCTAGGAGTATCCTATAGTAGGACTATAGTGTATCACATTAAAGCGTCCAAAATGGATTAAATAAAGTTGAACTTTAATATTGTTTTCAAAGTTGTGATCTCTTCAATTTAGTCTAAGTGTACTATATTTGTGATTTCTTTTAAATGGAGTCAAAACTTATAAATATATATATATATATTGAAAATGGAGTCAATAAGTGAGTATTTTTGGAGTCAAATATTTTTATGGAATTTTTTTCCTTTATAAATGATTTTTCTCCGAATCAGTTGTAAATTCAAGATAATCCTTGTAAAAGTCAAGATACATTCTTTTTGGTGATATTTATATAATTTTGATAGAGTAAATAAAAAGAGGATTATGGTTGAACATAAATGATTAAATTTGCGAAAAAAATTCAGATACATGTGATTAGTTGGTACCAAGTATAAGGCATTATAAGAGGGATCAAGTCCTTCCTTATGGTGTAACTAACTCCTGAGTCCAAAGTTATAGATTTTGGTATACACAAATCATAAAATCATTCTTTTAGAGTTTCATAAATTCTTTAATGAATGGTTTTGATGGGTGACCAATCACACTTATAGCCAAAACAGATCGATGGTGATTCCTTAACCTAGTTACTTTTGTATTTCGATATAAGAGTTTCAGGCAAGCAATTCATTTTGATTGATTGAGGCCCTACAATGATTCAAAGTATTGTCTACTCTATTATTTTTAGGTTCATACCTCGATTACTGTGACAATTAAGAGCAAGAAACCACCAAAAATTAACCTACAAAACCTTGTTATGTGATTTCACTAAGATGATTCAAGATTCCATTTCTTTGTAGTAAAAAGTGTTCAAATAATTATAAGTTAATTTTTATTAATATCATATTATAAAATCAGATTACAAAATCAAGTTTTAACAACAATGAAAGCATTAAAAAAATCATAGTAAAAATCCCAACATGGGTCTACATGTCTTTATATTTCAATGGTTCGACGGTATTCAATCCAAATTAATAAAAATTAATTTTTATTAATTATTAAACACTTGAATAATGATTAATGCACCATTTATGCATGCTTTCTAGAATTAAGAAAATTTATAAAAAAATAATTATATTACAAAGTTTTAAGGCTAAAAAACTATATATCTATAAATGTGACTTTCAAATGTCAATTACTATGGATTAAACTATACCAAACATGAGTAATCTGCAACCTATAGGCTCTAATACAACTTGGAAAGGATGTTATCCTGGTAAAGTGTAGCCTCATGTAGAATTAGCATTTAAAAATTCAAAATAACATAATAAAGGCAGTGGAAATAGTAAACATAAAAATGCTAAACTTTCTTATAGATATGTTAGGGAGGTTTTTACATGTGGTAAAACATAATTGAATTAAATCTAAATTTAACCAAATATATGATTAGAGATTACCTAACTCAAAGATATCATAATCTTAAGTTTGCAAATCCGAAATATTCTCAAATCTGAATTAGTAGGTTTCTTGAGAGGTAATATGAAATCACAAACAGTTTAATTATCCTACCTGTAATGGTGATCCACACAGATAGTACTTGAAAACTTCTTTTGCCTAGTGGTTCTCTAGTGCTAGCCAAATGGCTTCTAAAGCCACAACCAAAAAATAATTTGCCAACTAATATAGATCCCAGAATATCCGAGAATATATTTGGTGCAAAAACAAGGAAGAAAACGACTCTTTAAATCGATGGCAGTTTTGCTCAGCTGCAAAAAGATAAATCCAACAAGCAAAATTTTTTATTTTAATCAATTTCACTGAGATAGAAGACTAATTTTCTACTTCATTGTAATCAAGAACAATTCCTGACTACTTGGATGTAAATCGGTGCAATGCTTAGCTTAGAGAAGTAAGGGTTGGTGCAATTGGCTTTAAAGAGATTTAGGGATTCTTGCCAAGGGTTTTCTAATAGCTAACTTACTCTAAAAAAAACTTTGCATATGTAAGCCTATTGACCAAGGTTTAGATGTTTAATGAGTGAACAAGACTCGTTAAAAACAAACTTACAAGTGGTGCTACTTTCAAGGTTTTTTGGAGTCTAAATAAAATAATTTTTAGCTAGCTAGTCCAAGATTAGGCCTTAGTAGTAACAAGCAACCTAATAATACCCTTAGATGGCTACAATATGCAGCTAGTGCATTAGTAAGCCTAACTTGAAGTAGTTTGTAACTAAACTCCTTTATCTCCAATTTAGGTCTTTTAGCCTAAATACTTAATTCACATGTCTGATAATTTTAATCCAAGTAAAATAATTTGACTTCATGTGAATAATATTAAATAATTCTTAAATAATATGTTTTATATACAAATACAAATATTTGGCTTATTTAATATTTCCTTTAAATCTTGTCTACATTTGGACATTTTCCTAATAAGATTTTTTTTATCATTTATTTTGCCATATTAAGACTATATCTTAAATTATTCTTAATTAAACTAATTCAATTAAGTCCTCTTTAATTTATCTTTTATTTAATTAAGTACGTTTTAATTGAACACCAAATTTAATTCAACAATTCTATCTTATTGTGTATGACCCATTTGGTTCCCATCATGTTGGGAATGAACATAAATGATCTTATTAGTCATGTTCATGTATTCAGACTAGGATCTAGCAACCCATCATGACCCAAAATGTCAATAGAATGAAGTGTGACTTCTTCAAAAACCTTTTAATAACTAGTCTATTAATGCATTATAATCCCTTCACTAGATATCCCAGATTAGGGATAAGCATCATATAATGTCTATTTAAACCTCTAGTCATGTTAGTTCTTACAACTCTGGTTAATGATCATGAATCTATAAGGAACTGTTCCTCATACTTTGCTATGCTCTAGATAAAGGCTTTAATCTTGTTAACCATAGTTAAGATCATTTGAAATATATCTCTAATGCCATTAAGAATGTGAATCCTTTTTGGATCACTCATCCATCTTTTGTATGTTTTATATCATACCCAAAAGCACCCTTATTTTGGTATTCATCCATTATGGACCTGTTCGTGATGATCTCTCTGTATAATACTCCACATACAATATAACCTAGTATTACAAGTCTAAGGACTTATATACATGGTTGGCACAAGAAAACATCTTCCATAGACACTTGACTGACTTATACCAATGGAGTTTTCATTCAGGCCATGTCTAATGAACTTGTTTCCATAAAATAAGCACCAATATGCTATCCCAACTATCTCTTATACTTCAACTTCTATGAGATCAAAGAGTTGTATGCATCCAATGCATAGAGGCTTAGCATATAATAGCTTTCTACATTGTCAATGCCTTATCCTGATAATACGATGACTGGGAACATTTTACAAACATGGCTTTGATGTATAAGGATCCTATCATCATAACTTATTACTATCTTTACAAGACCTTTTTCTTTTAAGGGCTTCATCCAATTAGTGTTTGCATGACTGTCAATCACACTACTAACATTAAAGAAAATCTATGTTACTTTAACTTAATAATGTATATGTTGTTATTTAACCATGTACCCTGTGTCTCAATCTAATTAGTTCAACGGCATATATCGATAGGTTAGGTAGAAGATCAACAAAATTAATACCTTGTATAGAGATTAGGCCTTATAGAAGAAGTTTCTTCTACTTTATTCGATTATGTGGAAGATCAATGAAGTCGGTTTTTCTTTTTATCTATTTATGTGGAAGATTAGTGGAGGTGGTTTCCTTTTTATTTGATTCATTTACTTATGTAGAAGACTTATGGAGTTAGTTTTTTTTTTGTTTGCTTCATTCAGTTATGTAGAAAACTAGTGAAGTTGGTTTTTTTTTTGTCCATTTAACTCGATTATGTGGAAGACTGGTGGAGTTAGTTTTTTTTTTTTTGCTTTACTCAATTAAACAAAAGATTAGTAGGGTTGGTTTTTCTTTGTGTTTGCTTTATCTGAGTATATCAAAGATCAATGAAATAGGCATTTTAGCCCACTGTAGTTGGTTATGTGGAAGACTAGTATAGTTAGCAACTAGTTTTTGATTAAGTCTACTCTGCTTAATTATGTAGAAGACTAATAGAGTCGCACATTTAGTTAAACCAGTGTCATTGGTTAAGTAGATGATTGGTAGGATTGTTACTTTTATGTTTAGCTTAGATAGTTTCCTAAAAAAAATTTCTATAAAAGACTAGTTAAGTCTCAGACAAAATTAGGTTTACTAGTCTTTCCCTTATACTTAAGTTATCAGTAATAGCTAAAGAGGGGTAGCTATAGACACTCTATTTTGTCTAGGCCTCTAATTGATTCTTTTACTTAATTTTAGAGGTTAAAAGGAATTTTTTTAGCTTTGGTTCTCTTGGATGAGTTATCAAAGATAGCAAGGTCTAACTAAGGTTTCAGAATGTTTTCATGGGCCTAGTTTAATGAAATAATGCAATTAAGCTTTATTGTCTAATTGAAGAGGTAAATGCCAAATTTTGAAAATCGAGACCCAGCTGCTAAAAATCCAAGTATGTCAAAAGTTAACTAATATATGTCTCTTGAAGTGATTAAAGTGGTTAATAAAGTCATTTGGATAATAAAGAGACTTGTTTTAAATGTAAAAAATCAAAAGTCAATAGTAAGTATTGTAGACACCATATTTTGTCCGAGCTAATTTTGTTTTAACAATCTGGAGCATCGACGTAAGAGGGGCGCCCGGCGAAAAAGCTTTTAAGGATGTTAAGAAGGCCTAGAGATCATGTCAAAGGTAAATAAAAAGATTGGCATCAAGGGACGTAGTCTGAGGTATCCTAGGGACAAAGGAATTAAGAAAATTCACAATTTTACTTAGGTGTATCGATACATGGTTTTCATGTATCGATACAATCCTCCAACGCGCCAAA